>OMKR01046620.1:0-21425 GCA_900302355.1 Cyttopsis rosea | reverse complement strand
GGTCTCTGGGAAGATTTTTATTGTTAGATATGATTTAGTCCAAACCCCCCCCACACCTGTCTGTACTGTAGTGAGGAAGATAACCGTGAAACGACGAAACGGTCATTATTATACATTCTCTTAATGGTGCTAATGTCTAAAATAATAGTGAAGTTTACTGTTAATCATCCAGCTGGGGACCCCCCGGAACCTCTTGAAGGACCCCTGGGGGTCCCCGGGCCCCACGTTGAGAACCACAGACCTAAGAGAATCAGGTAACCCAAATAGCAAATACCACATGTTGTACAGCTATCGACCCTGTAGGACCCTCATAGCAGGGCGGCATGTACAGTGTTTCAGATGCTTTGTTTATTTAAAAAGGTCTTTTTTTCAAGCCGGAGAATGAGTTGATGGGACACGTGCACGTATAGGCCTATTGTTAGTGGCCACAGAGCTTCCAGGAAGTGGAACATGTTTATTAGCCTGTTTCCTCATTCCCAGAACAGCAGTGAACATGTGACACCTGCAACAGCACAGAGCATCCAATGTCAATGGCAGCATTTTGTTTTCATCAAGTGTTGGATTTTCATTTAAAGCTCAAAAATACATCTTGATTAAACAAGTCATTGATTAACTTGTAAATTACTGTGTGTGTGTGTGGTAGAGCTGCAACGATTAGTCGATTAATCGATGAGTTGCCAACTATTATCTTTATTATTATTATATAACGATTATCTTTATTATTATTATATAACGATTATCTTTATTATTATTATTATATAACTATTATCTTTGTTATTATTATATAACTATCGATTAATCGTTTTTTTAAGAAGAAAATGTCCAAATTCTCTGATTCCAGCTTCTTAAATGCGAATATGTTCTGCTTTCTTTAGTCCTGTGTGACAGTCAACTTTGGGTCGCGGACAAAACAAGACATTTGAGGACCTCGCCTCGGGCTTCGGGAAACATCGATCGACATTTTTCAGCTTTTTCTGACATTTTGCGGACGAAACGGCTAATCGATTAATCGAGACGATAACCGACAGATTAACCCATAATGAAAATAACCGTTAGTTGCAGTTCTTGTGTGTGTGTGTGTGTGTGTGTGTGTGGTGGTGTACAATGAGCTTCAGTTTTTTTGTTTCCATCCTTTGGATGACACAATGTGGTTATTGAGTGTAGAAAACATGGCTGACCTCAGGAGATGTGCTCATAGACAGCTTAGACCTTGTAAGACACTTCCCCATTCCTTCAGCAGCCATAATGTCTGGCTGGGCTCTTACCTCTCAGCCAGCGAGGACAATTTATAGTAGAAAGCCTTGGTGACATTAAATGCTTTAGTGGTCAGGGCCTGATACGGCATCTGATGCAACACTGAGGTAAAGAGGGTTAGCAGGTTCTTATTTTGCAACTCCGCTGTCACACGCTCTCGAGGCTCTTGTTTATTATATTTCATAATATCATGATCCACAACCACACACATAGTAGGGCCAAAGGTGAATTATAAAACCATGATGCAGTTTCCTTCCAAACGTGGAAGCTCTTTGCTGGAATTTGTCTGTAATCCTAATGAACTATTTCCTGCCTGACCCTTTGCTTGGCTGTTTTCTGCTTTTTATTTGTCTACTTCCTCTCTTCTTTGTGTTTTGCCCATGAGGCCTGGCAGCTAAGCCTATAGTTTTCACCCATATCCAAGCAACAGTCACATGCTCAGAGGTTTTACTTGTGACTATCTTGGTTTTATGCAATCAGCCAAAGCCCTTGTGAAACAGTTTCTTCTGTAAATAAGTTCTCTATAATGGACGCGAAGAGGCCCAAGGGAGAGTTTTATCTCTTTATCTCTGGATATTGTTGGTTTTAAGGACAAATAACAACATTCAGCATTGTGTTAAATATCAAGAAAACAAAGTATGTAACATCTTAGTATCTTCACTTCACCAAACTTTTATTTTTGTTGACCATAGCACCACGGCAACCTTTTGCAAACACATTCGATGAAGGTTAAAGCCGATCCCCTTGCCCATAGTTTGTTATTGGATCACCATTCATTTTAATGTTTGATTATAAATGTGTTATCATAATAATGTCTTCAATGGGAATAACCATCTTTTAAGACTTTTTAAAAGTGTGAAAAGGCCCCTGGTTTCATTTGGACAAAGCTTTCTATGTAAAAAAAAAAACAACAACTATATAAAGCCTTAATATGTATAATGGGCCAGCATTTGGAATAAGGAGGGCCATTTGCCTGAAATTGTTATAATTGTTGTAAGAAACTTTCAAAAACATATACTGATAAATAGGAAGTTATTTAAGTCTTTATAACTGTTCCCATATTATTTTAACTCAAGACCATAGGTCTTTTTTTTTATTTTTTGCCATGTAATAAAAACAATTATTTTTTACAAGAAATGTTTACTTACCTTATAAATTATACTTCATGATTGTAAGAATGAAATGTATGTATTGTATTTTGAAGCATTATTTTGACATAACAAAGCAATTTCCACATAAAAAAGTATTCAAAGTATATTATTATTATTATTATTATTATATTATTAGTATTCTCAAAGAACAGACCGATACACGTGAGGTTGACACCTTTTTTTTCTCATCGCTGTTATGTTGTGGTGACACAGGGGGAGAAGCAGATCTATTATTCATACCACTTCTTCCACATTACACTAATGGCATCATTGTCAACAGTGAGCAGATACAGGGCGTGGCAGGTGCGATGGCCACGCTTCACAGCAGGAACAGTCTTTCCTGTTCTGCCGCTCTCACCGCAGCGCCGGACGCTCGTCTGTTCTGTTCTCAAACTCATTCTGTGTCTTTCTCCAGGACAAGGATCTCATCGACATCCTCTGGAGACAGGACATCGACCTCGGTGCCAGGCGGGAGGTGTTCGACTACAGCCACCGGCAGAAGGAACATGAGCTGCAGAGGCAGCGGGAGCTGGAAGAGGAGAAGAGGCTGCACTTGCTCAGGGAACAGGAAAAAGCCATCCTGGCACAGCTGCAGCTCGACGAGGAGACCGGCGAGTACATTCCCCGCCCCCCGGCAACCACCCTGCCAGCGCCGGCCGCCACACCCCTGGAGGTTACACAGGTACGGGCGACTCGGCAATTATTATGCATGTCGAGGGGCGGGACGCTGCTCCCTGTGCCTTGATTGGGTGGCAGGTTTGTTGTCACTAGGCAACCACCCCATCCTATGCAATTAGGAAAACACAGGTGGGTCCTCGGCTTTAGTTTGTATTGGCTCGTTTTACTCTTTGGGAACCGCCCAGACCTCACCCTAAGCTATGTACAGTACATCGGACATAATATGTGGCTTTCAGGTTTTCCACCTCATTCTTTTAATGATAAAATACAGGATAGTAATTTTGTTTCTTGAATCAATGTACATGTGTATTATTTCTTACAGAGCGTTAACTTCACCGGAGATGGCGAATCCATGTCATTTGATGAATGTATGCAGCTTCTGGCTGAGACATTCCCACTAGTAGAGCCCACTGAGGTAAGAAGGGAACACATTATACCTGTTACATCATGTACCTTATACAAAGTCTTCCGCACACCGGTCTAACCAGAGGTACTGGGGGCTGTGGTTCACAAGGTAGAGCGGGTCGTCTAGTGTGATGAAGTGTCCTTGAGCAAGACCCTTAACCCCCTAACTGCTCTCGTTGAGCTTGTGTGCGCCTTTCACGGCCGCAGCCGCCATCGATGTATGAATGTGTGTGTGAATGGGTGAATGTGAGGTATGCACTGTAAAGCGCTTCGAGTCGTATGACTAGAAAAGCACTGGATAAATGCACGCCATTTACAATTTATTTTCTGTGTATTTTCTGCAGGATACCTCTGCATGCCTGGACACTGCTGTCGTTCCAGTCCCCAACAGCAGCCACGCCATGATATCCCCCGAGCAGCCGGCTCTGGACCCCCTCTCCCCAACTCTCATCCTACCAGAGCGGCTCTCCCCCGACTTGGAGCAGGCGTGGATGGAGCTGTACTCCCTCCCTGAGCTCCAGGTATGTATGCAGGGATTTTAGAGGACAAAAAGCACTTTTGTTTGGGGCGATGTGAACATCTCCTAAGCGGAGGCAGGTGCGGCCGTCTCATTCCTCCCAGATTAGGTTTCATTGTTCAGACTAGTCACAGCAGCAGGGGTGTGCTCCCATATTGCGGTGTGAGTTATATGCTTGTTAGCTAGAGGGGGAGTGCACTACCAGGCGAGATTATGGTGTTTGCAGGGTAACTTCAGGTTGAACTCACTGGCGGCTGTCTTTTGATCTGGGTAGATAAGGACGGCAAACCCACTTACTCTGAAGCAAAGAAAGGTATTTCCCATTGACCAATCACCTTTGTTAAGAAAATGGCATCAGCATTTAGAAATCTCCTTTTTCCTGCTGGATTTAAATTATACATTTGGATGATATGCACTCCAATAATTTGTGACTTGACAGTATTTGGTTTGGATTTGCCATAAAGACATTTCAAAGCCCTCTGAGATCACAGCATTTTCAAATTAAAACCCCTATGGATTGCTGTAGCATGTGCAGTAGGTCAGGGCGATATCTGAAGACTCACTAAATACAGCAAGAGTGAAATTCCCCTTTTTGTATATTTTAAGCTACATACACACATATACAAAAACATTCCAATAAACAGGAACAGTCCAGTATTTGTTTTCATTCTGGTTTTTTTCCTCAGTGAGTGGTATGAAAAAACCACGTTATGAGCCCTAGTTTCGTAAATTGGTATGGAAATAATTCTAAACATCAAATTCAAACCAATGTCCCCTGACTCTCAGCTTTCCTGCTTGTAATTGTTCAGCCATACTGTCTGACTTTCCGAGGGCACTTGGAGGAAAGGTGGAGATGCCGTCATGGACTAAACGTACATGTTCCTGGCTCTCGCCCTCTTTTTCCTTTTCCATATCAATAGAACGATGCATCATTCATGGTTTGTATCACTGCTTCTCAGAGCAGTATGACCAACAGACACTTCCTTGGTCCTTCTTTGTTTGTCTCCAAATGCCACAAATCCAAAACGTCTTCTCCAAACTGCTGCTACCAAGTGCATGTTTTTGATCCCGAGTCCCATGGTTATGAGGATACATTAGATTCAATGTGTTTGTTCGAGTTCCTGTTGACAATAGCAATGGGCCACATGTTTGTAAAATGCTTCGAGGGAAAGTTGTCTCTGTATCGCTGCCCAGTGCTGAAGACAAAGAGCGGCTTGAGCTGCATTTCTGGAATTTTGTTTAGAAGTTTCCACATGTGATTTCCAGTTTGTTTGAGTTTGTAATTTCCCGGAATTCCAACGTACCTAGCAAATCCATCATTCACACAATCCTCCTCCAGTTGTTTAGTATAAAGCCAGTTAGTAAGATCAGTGGTTATGGTCAAACGCCCCAGTGTGTTTAAGGTTTACCATCCTTATAAACTGACGAGGAGAAGACGGCTCACAATTTAAGTTTTGCCTTTCTTTGATGTGAGGCAATGTCTTCATGTGGATTTCATATTTTGTAGGGAGAGACTTTTCAAAAGCAATATCACTGGCATGTTTACCACAACTGTCTTCACCATAACACTGCGCTAATGCTACTTCTGTTAACTATAAAACATTTCGTTTTATTCCTAATATCAGTGCCGCAGTAGCCTTGTTTATTGCTGAATTTGTTTTAATTATTTTCAATTTCCTTTTTCCCCAGCAGTGCCTGAATATGCAAATGGAGGACACCCTGGAGACGGCTCCATATGTTCCTACAAACAGCCCTGAAGTACAGGATCCAAATTATACATTTTATCCATTGACAGATGTGGGGCCAAACACAGTCGATACTTGCCCCCCTGGCTTCATAAATACATTTGAGGAAGTCTTTCCGAATATGGCGGCACCCGGCCCCCTCAGTCCAATGATGGTAAATACCAACTTCAGCGCAGAAAGCTTCTGCAGTCCTTTCAACCCAAGCCCCATTCTGAGTACAAAAGAGAGTTGCGGTGACCAAAGTGGCATGGAGCAAAATGAAAGCAGCACCTTTCCCGAATTACCGAAAAAGCCTCCTTTCCAACCAGTGGATATACACAGCCACTCCCCAGGAGAGGCGTTTGTAAGATGCAAACAGGAGACTATGGCTGAATTACCAGACTCAGATTCAGGACTCTCTCTGAATACAAGCCCAAATGCTAGTTCCCCTGAGAAATCTGTGTATGGCGATGGGTCCTTTGGTTTTAGCGACTCCGACACGGATGAGATGGACATCAACCCTGGCAGCGCAGAGTCCGATTACTCAGAAATGTTCTCCTTGAATTTCCAACCTGAGGATGTTGAGCAAAGCACTTTGGTGATGGCGCATAACGGGCTGCCACACCAGCAGCAGGAGAAATTACCCAAACACCACCAGACAAAGCCCGTCGAGGAAACGGGCCAGAGCAATGCCCCGTTCACCAAGGACAAGAAGAAGCGCTCTGAGGTGCGTCTCTCCAGAGACCAGCAGAGGGCCAAGGCCCTCCAGATCCCCTTCACCGTGGACATGATCATAAACCTGCCTGTGGACGACTTCACCGAGATGATTTCCAAACACCAACTCAATGAGCCCCAGCTGGCCCTGGTCCGAGACATTCGCCGGCGCGGCAAGAACAAGGTAGCGGCCCAGAACTGCCGCAAGCGCAAGATGGAGAACATAGTGGGTCTGGAGTACGACCTGGACTCGCTGAAGGAGGAGAAGGAGCGGCTGCTGAAGGAGAAGAGGAGGAACGACGGCAACCTCAGGAAGATGAAGCAGCAGCTGAGCAGCCTGTACCTGGAGGTGTTCGGCATCCTGAGGGACGAGGAGGGGAAGCCCTTCTCCCCGTCCGACTACTCCCTGCAGCAGACCACAGACGGCAGCGTCTTCCTGGTTCCACGCGTCAATAAGACACTCGTCAAGAACAAGGAACACAAGCGCGTATCTACCTTATAATATGGTACTGAATTATCGTCATGGTAATACTATGCAATAACTTTGTAGTTACTCAGCTTTAAGCGTATGTAGATCAGCAGAACTATTATATAGTTGTTGCTTTCTCCTCCTGAATCTTGTAATATTTTTGATATTTTACTTATTTTATACTGCTTTCTAATATCCAGAGGTTCTTTTTCAATATTGTTTGTAAATATAAACTTTATTTGCCATTGAAAAATATATTGTATATACATATTAGTATGCTAATGATTTGTCTCAATCACTGTTACTTTGTCCGTTTTACAATCTTTTAAATTGATTTGCTGCCCCAATTCATTGTTTTTTTAAATCATTATTTGCTTTTCAATAAACTATTCCCACACTGCAGCTATTTGGTCTTTCTTTTGAAAAGGATGTTACTGCAGCTACGGACATAGTTTAAATTGTGTATCCATGCCAGATGGACATATGGTTTGAGGAATGATTACGTAACTTACCACATGCTCATTTTTGCAGGCTTGACTGGGAGGAGTTTATAAATTTAGTTCCAAAAACAGAAATAGCACCTTGCACAATGAATAGTCTCAACATCACAGGCTTAAGACCGTTTCTCAATCACAATGTCCTATCAAACAAGCTTATCAAGTAAGTCTGCGCTGTAGCCAAGTCTTGTTAAACAGTAGTATTGAGAATGTTAAGTTTGACGGTTGCTATGGTCACCATTTTGGGAGGAGCACTTCCATTCAACTGCATAGAGAAATAGCTAAAATATACAAAATATACCAAAATGGAGAAAGGAAGGGAGAAAAAGGCACACAAGATGGTTGCAAGACTTTCTGTGGCAGGTTTTCACCTAAGACTTCCAAAACATCTTTTAACTCAAAATTCGCCGACCGACATTCAGTCAGCGTGAGCGATCCTCCCAATATGGCGGCTTGCTCCAGCAATGTGACGTCAGCTTCACGTTCTCTATACTCAGGAATCCTGATGTTATGCGTCATGTTCCTTGTAAAATCACACCCACGTCATTCATCATGTTACACAGCGGAGAACACAATTGATCCACCATAGTACGAAACCCTCCATGTCAATCATGCATGACAACTTCACAATTGTCTATTGGATAAACACGTTCAAAGGCAAAGCGCTGTACAATCACTATCTGCTCTTCATGCACTTTCACACACACAAACGATACCTTTGAACACCAAGCCTTTTTTCTCTACTCGCACAAAACTTCTGAGCTGCAATGCAAACAAGGCCGAAGGGCAGGGTCATAAACTCGATAAGGACCTTTGAAAGCAAGTAATAAAAATTAAAAAAAACAACACAATTTTCATATTTTGACAGTGAAAGGGCGGTACAGATTGCCCTAGAGTTCAGTCACATGGGTATAATTTCAGAACACTTAAATATACAAATAAATCACTAGATGCATTTTTCTTTTACATTTGTTTATTTCTCAGCATGTTACAGTGGGTTTGTTTTCTGTCAAGACATATTGAACCTAGAACGGGATGCCTGTGCTTGCCAGGTTTGTGAGCACCAACCCTCAACTGAGTGACTAATTTGGTTAACAAGCTGGCCTCGTTCCTTGTGAGTTAGAGACAGTGTAAAATTACCTAGAAACCTCTCTTAAAAAGAAAAAGAAAAAAAAAGGTCATTTAACATCAATGCTCAGGCCAATAAGGCTACCTTTAAAAGACTTTCATCCTAAAATTCACATCATTCACATCTCACCACAAATCTGGATATTAAAAAAAAAAAATCACTAGGGAAAAATAAAACAAATTTTAAAAAAAATACCTCAATATACCTGTAAACATTCACCAGGAACAACCGCCCCTTATTTTTGTGCTGGTAATTTTCAGACATAAAGCGCACAATTCACTAATTCGGATAGGATATGGAGACAAAATTTTGACTGCACAAAATATTTTTTAGATTATATTTGAAACATTACACCCTTTCAGGGATTTGGATTAGATCCCAGCAGATTCCTTTCCCCAAGGTGTATTAATTTATGTTCTTATTTATGCATCTACAGAGAAAACCTTCAGATTGAATGGATCACCTATTGATAGATTTCTGGATTCATATGATCTAACAAATTTCATGGGAACCCTTTAGTTGTCTCAAAAATACCATAACCTACCGTCTTATTGCAGGGAAAACAAAAGTATAGAATACAGTCTGAATCCATTGTTACCTCAGAGTAATTCAATAAAGCAAAACGGTATGCTAACCTGGCTAGGTTTACCTTTAAAGAGCCTGCCACGTCTTCATGGGATTTCATTTGTATGAGTGGAGTTGCAATATTAGCAGCCTTGCATAATATTTTGAAAAACAATTCTTACCCATCCAGAATCATCTTGTTATCAGGTCTTTACAGATTTTCATCAAGAAGAGAATTCCTCTTTCCAAATCTGCAAATCAAGCAAAGGGGTTACTCTTACCTGCTCCATCTTCTTAAGCTTTAGTGAAATACTCACTCCCCTTTCCTCTGTTACGTCTGAAATCTAGAACTTGCGGGTAAATCTGCAGTATCTCTGACTCAACAGGGTCTCCATTGTGTCCGGGAACTAGTCTTTCGTCGCTAGCATCGGCTGCTGGAAGGTTTAGCTAGCCTTGAAAAACAGATCCTCACTACCAGGCACGACACTGCAAGCTTTCCTCCACGGGCGTTGCGCTTCTCTGTTTTTCTCTCAACATGCTGCCTGGTCCACTGTGCTGGGCTGGAGCGGTCCTGTCTGACAGTCATCTGCAAATCTTCCACACTATCCACGCTGAGGAACAACTGCAGGAGCTTGTGGTTGTTTTATCATATTGCTCAACACTGGCACAGAAGTGGTGCCAGAGAAACTAACTGCCTATGGAACTATTGAAAACTCCCTTGTCATGGAGCCAAGTTGTAAACAACATAAGGACAACAAAACTAAATGACCAAAACAAAATATTCTGGAAAGATTTCCTCAACCTCATAATCACAACACAATACAAAAATAATAATAAAAATGAAAAAACAACAAACTTAATATTTTGCTGAGCCAATGACGCACTGACCCTCATGGCACTTTACTATACAATTTTATTTGTCGTTTTCTATTTCTCAAAACGTTTGAACAATCTGGAATTCTGCTTTCTGTGTACAAGTTGAGTGAAACATTCCCTTAATTCTAGTCCAGTCTAATTTTTATTTGTTAACACTAACACTAAAAAAGAAAGGAGGAAATACATACTCTGCTTCAAATACAAAATCAAAATACACGAGACACTTGCAACTGAGCAATAATAATAACTTCAATGATTTAAAGATTCTAGCTCACAGGGACCGATTATCTATGCCATAGGTGAAAAGCTAAGATGATTTAAAAAGGCAAATGAAAATAAAAAGACCATCGGAAATCAAATCTACAGCAAAAAATAACAAAATATTATATAGGGAACTGAGTTCAGGTAAAAAAAGAAAAGAATAGTAATAATAGTTTTTTGTTTTTTCTTCCCCCTGATACCATAGGCACAATACACACACTTAAGATACACAAAAAGGAAAATAGTTTGGATGGGAAATATCGAGGATAAGTAATGAAAGGGTTCATCTACACTGGTGTAATGTCTTTGTGTGGAGTCCTTTTTTTGCGCTCCCATTTAGCTGCAGTTAAAAGTCTGACTTCTGTGTCGCTCTAATGCTCTCAAAGTAACCTGCAGCTTTCCTGACAACTCCTTTGCTCACCTCCTCGCCTCTCCTGCTAAGAACTGAAGCCTGTTGAATGGATACAGGATAGAACAAACAGTTAATCTACACTTCATGTGCGCACACTGTACTGTGCCACTGGGGTCGTGTTGGAAGATGAATTTTAACTTACCGAAACATGATAATTTAATATCGCCTCGAGCTGTAGCCGCTTCCGGAGCCATAACCACCTACAATTTTGTAACAGTTAAAAAGTTGCATATTGTAAACATACCATCAGTAACCACATATGTATATAAAAGGTAATTCCATTATTAGGTCTTTAAAGTGGCAATCCATGTTTTTGTTCTTTGGTCTCTTGACTTCTGTTCTTTTTGTGAATATATTTTGTGACAGTTTACTGACCACAACTAGCTACGCTGCTTTATCAAAGTCACCACGGCTGCTTTTCTCTTGGTGGCGGACCCTGCCACCAACAACAGAAATAGCACATAGAGGAGCACATATATAACACAAATACATTGAATGGGCGTTTCTTAAAAAGTGCCACCTTAATAAATATGGGATGAATAAAAAATATGGGATTTTTAAACAAAAGAATCATATGGATTACCACTTTAAGACACAGCGCGACAAAAACCCTCCCCCCCAAAAAAAAAAAAAAAACACTCACCTCCGTAGGGTCCGCCCGAGTTTCTTCCACCAAAGTTATTTCCCTTCATTGGGCCATAATTGGACTGCTGTCCGCTATAGTTGCCAAAGTCATTATAATTTCCATTCCCTCCGCCGCCACCACCAAAGTTTCCTGGAAGTCACAGGAGTCTGATTTCAACATGGTGCTCTAAATCTGGTGTCAAATACTCTCCTAATGTTTCCCTTTCAACTTAATCTGAGATGTTGGTGGAAAGAAAATAAGATGAAATGTGGTACCTCGATCGTTGTATCCGTCATTATATCCGCCGCTATATCCACCACTGTGGTTCCCATATCCCTGACCACCTCCTCCATAGCCCCCACGGCTTCCTCCATATCCATGTCCTCCGCCATAATTTCCACCTGGAGAGGGAAAAATTAATTAAAATAACTAAGGCATAATAGGCATAATAATGATAAAAAAATGACATTAATAATAATCTATAATGACTTTATAACAATGGTGACCAGTAAAATTCCACCATTATATTCACTATATATGAGCTGTGGTGTAAATGGAATTTCTGCTCACCATCTCCACCGTATCCATCATAGTCATCACCTCCAAAACCACTTCTTCCTCCTCCATAGCCACCTGAAAAACAATCAGCTGTTGTTAGTTAAAGTAAAGTAAGTAAGCAAGCAAAATGCAGCTTTTGGGTTAAAATTGCCTGGTACTCACTGCCTCTTCCATAGTTGCCCCCATCAAAGTTGCCACCTCTGCCCATGAAATTCCCAGACCCTCCACCTCCTCTGTCTATAATGGAGAGAGAAACTGCTTTACAAAAATAATTCCAACAAAATATTGCACCACTTCAAAAATAAATAAATACAAAATAAACATAAAAACAAGTCCTGCTGCCACAACATAATTATCTGTCACACAGTACTTACTGCTAGTCTGGGGCTGGATATCTTAATTTCATACTTTTATGGCTATGACCAAATAGCGTAGATACAATCAAGTATTAATAAATTCTGAGGCATTTGATGACAACACCGAAATAATGTATCTCTCCAGCGGCAGTGAAACAGAAATAAAACTCAAGGTTTGTAGAGTGAGATTAAATGTCATGTATTTCGCTGTAATTGAAAAAGAGATAAATGAAGATATTTTGATGTAATGTATATTTTAAAGCTGTGATGACCAAAGTATTGTTTATAGTAACCAGTATCAGTATGATGATACTTACTCCGCTGGTGGGACACCGCCATCATTTCCTGTTTGGAGAGAGCTTTCCTCACCTCACAGTTGTGGGTGTTGATTGTGTGATATTTCTGGGCTGGAACGTAAACAGGGACAAACATTAAGCTTTTATAACAGAAAACTGCCTCGTACTTATGAGCAAGTAGTCAGATTGAGAAATATACACAACCATACCAACTATTTTGTCCACCGTGTCGTGGTCATCGAAGGTGACAAAGCAGAAGCCCCTCTTTTTCCCCGTGGCGCGTTCCTCCATTATGTCGACAGCTTCGATGCTGCCGTACGTCTCAAAATACTCCCGGATGTGGTACTCCTCTGTATCCTCCTTGATGCCACCAATAAAGATCTTCTTCACCGTCAGATGGGCGCCTGGTCTAGATGAATCCTGAAAACAAACAATATACGCTCACATCATCAGTGTTATCTATGCAAATGAAGAAATTTATTTGCATGTGATCTGTTTAGGGATGGACGGCACCCTGTTTTTCCCCACTTTGGACAATTTGTTTCAAACGAAACATGACTAAATGTCCTAAAACAAAAAAAAACCATTTTCCCTGTTGTCCCACCCGTTACCGCCATCTCACCAATCTTGTATAAATCAATACTGTTAACATTTTAAATGTAACTATCAACAAGCTGTTTTGACTAGTAATTTCTCATGACGACTAAAAAATACATTTTACTGGTAAAACGAAAAATGTTACTATTAACAGCAAGAAAAGTCATGAAGTACTAGTACTCAATTAATAGCGACTAGTAAAATTGAAATAGATACTAGTAACAATAAGAACATATACTAGTCTGAGGCAAATATTTGATATCTCAAACACAGAGCCCCATAGGATTCAATGAGAAAATTCTCCAAATCGCTCCAAGAAACATTGCAATAGGTACTAGTAACAGTTGGAATAGCTACTAGTATCTAATAAATAAGTACTCGTACCTAATACATTATGACTAGTAAAACTAAAATAGTTACTAGTAACAGTTGGAACAGCAACTACTAACGAAGATATAAGTACTAGTAACTTTTAAAAAGTGGCTAGTTGGTCCTATGGCTTGCCATGATCCTCTAAATTCTTCTGGGTCCGTTTACCTCTCTGGAAACGGCCCTCTTGGGTTCGACGACTCGTCCGTCCACCTTGTGCGGCCGCGCCTTCATGGCGTCGTCCACCTCCCGCACCGAGAAGTACGTGACGAAGCCGAAGCCTCGCGACCGCTTGTTGGGATCCCTCATCACCTGCGGAACGCACGACATCTCTGCTGTGACGGTGGGAACAACGCGGGCACCGGCTAAACACACGCAGGACGGAGAGCCTACCACGCAGTCTGTGAGCGTCCCCCATTGCTCGAAATGGGCCCTCAAACTGTCCTCCGTCGTCTCAAAGCTCAGGCCTCCGATGAACAGCTTCCTCAGCTGTTCGGGTCCCTTCGGTTCGCGGTCCTACACAACCAGAGGAACAGGCAGACGATGGCGTTGCAAATGTCAATCGTATGGGTTGATAGATACAGATACTAAATTGCAGTGTTACGGTGGCTCATATCAGAACAATAGGTAGTAATAATAAAGTAATACAAATAAAAATCTGGAAAAAATTACATTTTAACTAAGATAAAGAAAATTGCAGATATAAATAATAATAATGGCGATATACACTATATCACCCTAAAAAGTAACAATAAACCTCTGCATCAACAATTCGCTGTCAAAAATAGGAATTAATGCCAACATACTTTAGTATCAATAACATTAATACTCTTGCATACTGGTGGTTGAAACTAATATTGTAGTGTGTTGAAATAGCCATTTCTTCAACTATGTCAGCTGTACACATTACAGAACTGACAGCTACACCGGACGCTGCCTTGCTTTCCAATGAGGCTTCAGACAAGCGACTGTAAACACCGGTTGAAATGCACCAAGTCAATTAGAATATCAGTCCAAAATCAAGCCGGTTCGTGACTTTATCCTGGGCTTTGTACATTGGCGTTAGCCAGGGCGCAGCTTTTCACAGGCCGAACTCAGGCTTGCGCTACTGAAGATAAGCCAACAGCTAGGCTAAATTAGCTTACGCTGTAGGCTAGCTAGGCTATGTTAGCTCGCGCCGTAGCCTAGCAGCTAGGCTAAGTTAGCTCGCGCCGTGGCCTAGCAGCTAGGCTAAGTTAGCGCGCGCCGTGGCCTAGCAGCTAGGCTAAGTTAGCGCGCGCCGTGGCCTAGCAGCTAGGCTAAGTTAGCGCGCGCCGTGGCCTAGCAGCTAGGCTAAGTTAGCGCGCGCCGTGGCCTAGCAGCTAGGCTAGGTTAGCTCGCGCCGTGGCCTAGCAGCTAGGCTAGGAAGCTAACGTCGCGTACGCAAGCGCCACCCTTCCGCAAGAAACGCCACATAAAAACTCGCCGATTGCGCGTGAATTGCTCCGCATTAAGCGCGTGGCGCAGCGACGCAGCTCGCCGCGACGCGCGCGGAACGGCCCAAGCCGCAGTCAGTGAAGCCGCATCACCTCCATTTCGCAGACGGTCACGGGCGCAGGCTCGGAGTAGTCACGTGACAACCATCCTCTCGCCCTGCCTCTGGGCTTCTCGGAAAACTTTATTGGCAAGAGCAGCGGAATTGACAATATAGAACAAGCAGCACGTTGTCAACACATCGGACAATACGGCGCAAAGATGGTAAATAATCCAAATATATCAGGTGGAGCAGTGGACTTGTAGGCGTGTGTATGACTGTTGATGTATGAATATTATTCATAAGTTACGTTCCTAAAATATGATTATTCACACCAGTCACTACTACGACAGAAGGTGCCGAAGAAAAGCTTCAGTTCTTCAATAGAATATAAATATAGTGTTTCTCAGTTGATCAGTGAATTGCTTTAAGGTTTTAAGTTTAAACCTTCTATTCTATTCTATTCTACTATTACGAAAAGAAAATCCTTGTTAAACCCCCATTTAATCCCAAAATCTGGACATGCACTTGTGATCTGGGCGTGTTGTTTTTCCATAGACGGAACCGTGTTATTAATAGTAAGAACACACACCAGCTTAGTTTTCACAAATAGAACGAATCTTTCCCAAATCTGAAACGGTGTTTGAAATGCAGCACAGCCTTGTTGTTATAATCTAGTGCGGGTTTGAATCACGTCAGCTCTAGATCTAGCCCTGCTTTTAGATGGTCTGCGTGTACGAAAAAGAAAAGAAAAAAGTCTAAAAATTCCGAGGAATTTGAACGCACCACGAAAACAGACGCCGCGAATCGGAAGCGAATTTACGCGTCTATACCTTCTGTCCTTCCCTCCTTCCTTCCTTCCCTCCCTCCTTCCTTCCTTCCTTCCTTCCTCCTCCTTCCTTCCTTCCTTCCTTCCTTCCTCCCTCCCTCCCTCTCTCCTTCCTTTCCTCCTTCTTCCCTCCCTCCCTCTCTCCTTCCTTTCCTCCCTCCTTCTTCGCTCCCTCCCTCCCTCCTTCCTCGCTTTAAATGCGCGCCCATGTGTTCGAAGCTGGATCCTTTGCGCCCCGTGGCGGTGGAATACAAAACGTCACCGGATTCCACCCAAAACAAAGCTCCTGGTCCTGGGGTTGGACCGTGGGGACGCAGCCCCCCCCCTGGGACCGGATGCAAGGGATGAACTGAAACAGATCCGGGATCATCTGGCTCCATTATTTGCTGGGAGTCATCCCTGGGTCCCTTCAGCTTCGGCCGCTTTCCAAACTAATCCCGTGCTTGCTGATCTGACCTGCGCGTATAAATACGACTGCTTTGCCAGAGCAGCCCCCACGTGTTATTTTTAGTTTTTATTATCGCTCGTGTCCCATTGTTTGAATATAAATGCTCTCGGTGGCAGACACCACAGCTCTACAACTCTCCTGGATCCTGGAGCGGCGGCCCCCGCCCCCCCATCTCCCGTCTCCAAATTTATGACTCTTTTATGGTTGAGACGGTTGTCATTAACTCTTATCTGTCATTAACTTTATTGTGGTGTGTGAGAAAAAATATTGCCACAATAAAATGATAATGTTTTACTGACACCACTACTGATGAGTATTTATTATCAAATCCTCAGCTCGCGTTCAATAAAGTGTCTGAGGATCTGTTTTGTTTAGTCTTTGGCTAAGACGCGGTCCGTGCAGTTCCGCTTTCTATGCAATTATAATATCATCATTTCATCTTTATTGATTATCTATCATGCCGCACTAGTTCCTTTCAAGACGGTTTCAAGAGTTGGAAAATCTTGTTTTCTGGCGACAGAATAGCAGTGTTTTGAATCTTTTAACGTCCGTCATCTGATGAGGTTTTAAGCGTCCCAGACAAACGTCGGCGTTACTTATCTTTCAAAGCATCCCATAGTCTCTTCCCGTAGTTGCAGGGAGAAAAATATCCAGAAAGATGACAACAGCAACGGCCCAAAACCTCCGAGAGGTGATGGCAACCTCTGGATTTTCCTTTTAATGTCTCTGTAAGAGAATTACACTACTTCACAATAAATAAGGTCCACGGCATCTCTCCGCCTTCTCGTCCATTATGACATGATTCTTTATGATTATTATTACTAGGTGTCAAGTCTCGAGCAACGTATGGAAACGTAGCGACGTCAACACATAATGAGGTAATGCCATTCCATGCTCCGAATAATATTATATTCAGACCAAATAATAATACAATACAACTCCTTCCTGTTATACAAATCACACCCTGTGCAATTTAAGGCCTATTTAGTACATTTAACATGTGGGTCTTGATCCGAAAATAAAAGTGTAAAGGCTGAAAATTTAACATGAAAATAATTGTATTTTTTACATATGCTTTACGTAGCGCTGTTGAAATGTATAAAAATGGAGGGAACGAAAACACTGGAAATGTCCACAAATAAGATCCCTTTTGGAATGCTGCATCAAATCATTGATCGATGACCTCTGACCTGGAATACCTGTTAGACACACTGTCCCACGAGGACTTGTAATTTGAACTATTTGAATAATTTTGAATAACAATGTACAAAACCTGTATAATTCTTTATTAGAGAAACCTGTGAGACATGGAAGCGGCAGCATAATTTGTCGATCAAGACACAAATTGTTTTTACAATACTACTATATTATTATAATCGTATTAAAATAATACATGAATAGCAAAAGATCTTGAATCTCCTAACGGCATGTTTAAAAGTAACCATTAAATGAACTTAATTTGTTTATTAATATTGTAGCCTTGTCTCTATGTACTGTCTCCTCCCATCCCTGGCTTGTCATATGTTTCTGAGTATGTTAAATATCTAAAATATCTAAAAAGATTTGTGCATGGTACTGTCCATTACATAATGTAATATAATGTGTGTGTGTGTGTGTGTGTGTGTGTGTACGCGCGCGCTGGGGGTCATGATGTGCAGCTCAGTTGAATGTGGTTTCATGTTATTTGTGGGGATTCTCTCAGATTTCAGCACAAAACTGATTAACTGATTAACACACACATCTCTGTTTGCTGTAACCACCTGTGGTGTTTGTATTTAACACTCAATTTGCGTTCTAGTCTGAATAACAACAGCAACAACAATAAAAAGAAAAAATAAATAATTATTATAATAATCATCATCATCATCATCATCATAATAATCATTGTCATAATGAACAAATGCTACTACGACCTGAGAACTGAAAATTAATAGTATATGTCAATATTAATATGTAACATTTTGGCATAAACAATGCTACACAACACACCCCAGTGTCCAGCGGTCATGAGTGGGAGACGTCTAAGGGCATTTCTTCTGGTTTGTCACAGAGTGTGTGGGGTGTGAGTGAGTGTTCCACAGTATCAGTTTCCCACAGACACAGTGTGATTGATGCTGTGTGTGCATCTCCTCACCCCAAACATGTTGCTCACACCCCTCGGCCTTTAAATGTGACCGCGCCATCACACAACAACACACCACAAGGTCCACAATGCCACCTTCCACAGGGCATTTCATCTCTGTCTGTTTGGAGCTCATGTGCCCATTTTGCTGTGGATTGTGTGGATTGTGAATGTGAATTTTGGTTTGTTTTTATTTCACCCTCATTCCAAAGCTTCTTTTATTTCCAGGAGACGTATAATCTATAGTAGCAGAGGTCTGAAAATAATAGCCAGTGGAATTAATATGAAATACATATATAAATAAATTGTGAAATTGGATAACATTGGTATCAATGTTCCTCATAAAATGTAATTTTCTCCACTGATTTCCCCATAAAACTTTCCAATTTGGCTTTGATTATCGTTTTGGCAATGACAGGTGAATGATGTAAGCCTCTCCCGAAGTAGAGGGAGGATGACATCGTCGTCTCATCTAAAAGGCAGCACTTAGGCCTTGGAGTTAAATAATTAATATGTTTTATACCCATTTTAAACCTTCAAATTATGGTTAACCGTATATCTGAGCACAAGGGAACCCTGTCAGCACATACAGTAAATCTTTGTGGAGAAGGGGCCACTATAGGTGCACACAGAGCCTCGTCTCATCCATAATAGAAACCTGGACAAAAAGAAAACAATCAATCTCTTACAGATCAGTTATGACCTTTTTTATTTTGGTTTTTCAGGATTGACATCATAGGACAGCACTGGTTTGGGGGGGAGCTGCAGGAACAGTAGGTGGCACCACAGCCTTCCATTCAATCCTAACAGTTTGCCATGCAGGCTCAGATAGTGTCTGAAATAATGTGATTTGGGCAGAATTGTATGGATTTTGCTATTAGCCACATAATGCAGCGCTGCTGCACTGGATTCCGAATCACATTTTGCGGCATCATTTCCTGGATGACCGGAGAGCGATGGAAACCTATAAACCTATAACCTTGCATTATGTATTTGGCAAATGATACTTGTGTCCCGACACTATTAAAATGATGAATGCATTTTGCAAATACATTGGTATAATCCCTCACTGGAAATAGGCGTTATTCATTCCACTGATCACACTTTGACCTTATTTCAAATTGAGCTCCAGTGACCTCTAGATGGCGCTATTGTCCATGAAAAGATGGACTTTTTTTTAAAATCTGCATCTCCTTCTCACCCTGTAACTGTGGAACAATTTTTAGATGCTAAACTTTTATTTTCCCCTCGTGTGGCACATGTTAACTGAGGTCTTGTCAATATCACACCTTTGTGTTTATTGGTTTGAGCTGTTGATCTAATTTTAACTCTCTTATGTCCATAGCAGAGCAAACCAGAGTGCCAAATCCCAAGCACCCAAATTCAAACCATTATCACATCCATCCGGTTATAACATGTATTTCATTCCAACCTTTAGGATGCTTTAGGATTATATCTGAAAGATGGTTGATCGTGTGTCCCTGAAACGTGTTCTCGTACGCCTTTCAAAACACCACACACCCAGTGCCTGCGGGGCAGAGGGCCGGAGGGTTGACCTTGTCCCGAAAAAGCGTAGACACGGACGGCTGGTATGGAAATCTATCCTGTCCCAACCTGGAACTGGGCAGACGGACGTACGCAAGTGGAAACTGTGAGGAAATGGACGCGGGGAGCTGGGAATCCAGGGAGTCAATTCAGTCACAGTCTGCCACCTTTTCGCATGCAAGTACAAAGCACATCTCACACATTGGTGTTGACTGGGATCTCTCTCTGAGGAATTTGGGGAAAGAACAATTCCTCGCATCTGTTTCCTGTTCACTTGCATAGAGGAAACTGGGTGTAAATCACACCAAATATAAATAGAATCGGCGTTCAATTTACAGGAGCTAAAGTTGTTGGCTGTGGCCTTGCTCTTTGGATTCTTTCTCTGTGTCTCCCTCTCTTTTTCACACCGCTGTGTCCTCTCATGTCAAAGAAAGACAACAAAGGAGTTTTTTTTGCTTTGATTTTTCAGTATCACGACACAGATGTGCTTTGAACGTTACAGTATGAGGACGCGAAGTGTGATGAGTGTTATTATGGCAGATACTGAAAACAATACAGCAATGAAAACAACAGATATATTATTCTAAATTAATTCTAGGCCTATAGCGCCAATATCTCTCTGCATGGGCTCGCATGTAGCTAAAATAGCTGCTGAATTCCCCTCTTTAAATTTATTCTACTCCACAAGCTCGTATGATGTGCATCAGCATACAAACACAAATTTAACATGATGCTGAATGCGTTGGCTCTGCTCCCTTAAGGGATTCAGAAATGAGAGTGAAATATTTGATCTGTTCATAAAGCAATGGTCTTATTAGAGCTTATAATATAGAATGTATCTATATTATATATAGAATGATGCAAGAATGGAAGAAATAATGGCACATACCTACAGAGACAAATTCAGTTTTTCTTTCTTCACAATTTGGACAAATGAATGGCATATATTTTATCAAATCAACAATATATCCCTATTAACATATATTGTATTTTCATTATAAAAAACAATAAAAAATTAAAAAGTTTTAAATATTATCCTTGATTTAATTTCTCACCCAATTATTTGACATGATAAATTTCAATCAAAATTGGTCAAGATTGTGAAATGGCATTCAAAACAGTCAAGAGCATATCTTTCTATCTTTCTTTCTTTCTTTCTTTCTTAAAGCAGTGACCGTGACCATTCCTGCCTCTAGTGGGAAGTGCGAGGGGGGGGGGTCATTACACTAACAGTTCCATGCATTGCTCTATTGATGTCCAGAGCAGAGAGGGAGACAGTGTGGTGCAGTAAAAACCTGTATTTACAGCCCTGGACGTAGAGCAACAAAGGAATTCTGTGTTTCCCTCTGGCACTAATTGAGCGCCTGCAGCCGAGGGGGAAACATATAGGCCCTCACCCCTCGCTGGCACGCTGCTCCCAGATTTAATAATAACCCCTGTGCCGGGCTCGGCGTGCTTCCATACGTAGTCACCCCCACACTGTACAACGACCATAAAACATGATTCTGTTTGAAAA
>OMKR01046612.1:0-11096 GCA_900302355.1 Cyttopsis rosea | reverse complement strand
CAGTTGGCCTGTATCCTTCGGCTCACTTGTACCCCTTTTCCACTGGACCAAAAACCCACTAACACCCGCTAACATCTGTCTTTTGTCTTTTGTAGATAAAACAATTACTCTGGCAAAAAATCAAATCAAATCAGAGGCGTATAGATAACAATTAACGTGACTATTAAAGATGGTAAATTGCATGAAATAAATGTGATCTCTTATTTGGATCAATTTGATCCAGGGGTACTTTAAAATCACAGTTTGGCGTAAAAGTACGCCAGACTAGGCCAAGGCGTCTTTGGAGGAATTGCAGGCGGCCACAGTAAAATTATGTATATATAAATTGTTGTTTTACATGTTTTCTTTTTTTTTCTCACACAAAATATATTTAATCAACTCCACTTTTGATCGAGTTTTGTTGTGAGATGTGTCACCTTTTGTCAGTTTGAGTTAAACGACACTGGGTAGTTTATTACCTTTTAATAGAGGGGATGGGAGGCGGGTCCTCAGCCAGAGCTTTAGTCTTGCAAGGTTAGGGGAGCCTTGCCAAAAACAAAGTTTGGAAACTCCTGCTTTGAATTTCTCATGCCTAATGTGGGAGGTATAATATGGTTAAAGTAAAAAGTCCCATTGTGCCCCCAAGCGGCACTTTTCAGTAAACTACATAAGGGGCAGTAGGGCCGTCATGGCAAGCCCTCCCCCCTTGCAGGACTAAACCCTACTTAACTAAACACTTCTTTCTGGATTGTGGTTTAACATTTAAACTTAAACCTTGCTCACAAAAAGAAAATCTCACAATAGAAAAACACCATAATTAGTAAGGTTGAGTATATATGTTATGTGAAGAAAAAAAAACAGAAAAATGTATCTACTCTAAATAAAATAAGAAAAAATAAAACAAGTAAAACAGGTAATGTGTAAAAATGTAATAAAATAATAAAACTAAATGAAATAATAATGTGAACCCCCACCCCCCTGCAATTCCTTCGATGGCCCGTAGGGGCGCTGACCCCAGTAATGGGAACCCCCCTGTCTACGCAACTCTTAGAAGACGCTCTTTTGCCTCGGTCCTCCAAAACCGTTACCACCGACAGTCGACCGTGAAGTGTTTACCTTCTGCTCTTATATTGGACAGTACAACTTAAGACATTTTTGGAAACCGCTTTTCCCCCCCCACTCCACAGAAGACACAATGATCCGTGGAGCTCTGAACGACAGAACTTGGACCACCCCCCTGCTCCACCGCTTTGTTCCCCTGCTGGTCTTCTACCTCACAGGTGAGCTGTTGTTATACCTGGACACCCGCATTTTATTTCCAGGTTATTCACAAATACACCGTTTATTATAAGAACGGATGGAAGGTAACCTCAAAACATGCTTGTATGTTGTTGGGAGTGGAAATCTGTGCCCCCCCTCCTCTTATCCCAAACATCATGAATGCAGTGGAGGAATAGACTCATATCCACTTTGTATTGAATGCAGATGTTTTCAGAGGAAACGGCCGGAATAAACACAGTTTTAAACCTAATCCTCAAGGACCAGTTAGAAATGTGCTGTCATTGTTATAGTGAATAACTGACTGGAAGTGACAGGAAACCTACTATAATTTATCTTTTACCCTTCACCTATCTTTTTCTTTTACCTTGTAATCTTGTAACCTCCAGTATAAAAGCAAAATTTAAATTATAGTAGGTTTCTTTCTGTTAGTAGGTTTTATTTCTGTTTTCATGCTACACTTGCTCCTGCAGTTGCGTTTTATGCCACCGTGTTAATTGCAATAGTGGAAATTCTACTGTAAACTGGATTTTACTGTTATTCCCGTGCTACTGTAATTATTTGACCCTACAATTAGAAGTATGAATACTGTGATTTCATTCAAGTTCCAATATTGTAGAACAAAGTACAACGTTAGAACATTGAGAACAGTTATTTTTAGAACGTACAAAGAAATCCGTATCCACACGTTAATATAATTTAATGATAATAACTAATACTACTAATAGCCCCAGGTTAATTGCTCTCTTATTCCTCTTTTCTTGTTCTGTGCGCGTTTGCGCGCCTTCAGGTGCGTCTCCTGTGACGGGGCGCGTCGCCGCGTCCTCAGATCTTGGTATAATTACACTCTCTATCACCACCAGCTAATTACCAAGTCTCCAAGGACCCACTGTGGAAAAGCCGTTATTTTAATGCCACTTTGTGACTGAAGTTTGACTTTAGGGAGACCCAAATTCAGACACATCCACTGAGAATCAATTCAGAGTAATTATATTATTTCACCAGACCAAGTTGATCGCCCCAGTGATCTTTAAAATGTTAACTGTAGATATCAGGGGTCATCGACGTGAGGTCCGGAGACCCGTGGGGGTCCTTCAAGAGATTCTAGAGGGCCTCAGCAAAATTATGAACAGCTAAACTTCACCATTATTACATTTACATGTACCATGTACCATGAGAAAATGTACAATAATGACTGTTTTGAACATAGTTTCACTGTTATCTCCCCAACTATGGTATAGACAGGTGTGGAGCCAGGTTTGAACTAAATCAGGGTCCCAGGAACTAAATCTTATCAAATGCGGCCTGTGGGCCAGTGCGTATCAAATGGAGGGTCCTTGACATGAAAAAGGTTGAGAATCACTGGTCCATATGGTGTCTGAAACAAGCTCTGCTCGCTCGCCATGAATTGGGATTAGAAGTTATACCCCGGTCTACCCCAATGTGACTCACCCGCCTCTTGGACGCTCTCCCTGATGTCTCCCTTCGTGGTACAGTCAGTGCTCTCAGCTGTGGGTAATGTGCCCGTTGCGTATGTGCGTCAGAGTCTGGCAATTCTAGACCCTTTCCATTGACGACTAGCACGATGACACATGACAGATAATATGTTAAAATACATGTTTTCATATCACACTGAGAATTTTCTATTTATTTCTTCACATTTACCTTGCTTCGTTTTGTTTTCCACAATCACTGTACATTAGTACAAAGTATGTTAGGCTTATTTCCTGTAAGAGGCACGCGGGAGAAATCAGCACGAGGAAGGTTTTACTGAGTGGAACAAACTTGTTAAAGGAAGCTGTTTAAACGTAAATGTGGAAAGGTGAGATCAACAACCTTTGGAAAATGTTCCACATTCCAGAGGATGGCAAGTCACAACATTGGTTTGTATTTGAAATCCCCATTGAGCAAATCAGTGTCATTTTGGCACATAATACAAAATCAAATTATACAACAGAGTTTGAGTTAAAGGTCGGTAAGGTTGGCAGTGATTGTTAAACATATAATTTTCAAGATCTCAAAGGAAAAAGGATGACGTGCCAACCACAAACGCTGAGAAAGATCTGTGTCAGTGGGGGAGTCTTAACGGTATGGAAAACTAGGTTAATTCCTGGAAAGAATGGCTCCAATGCCAACGTTTGGCACAGAACAGCAATGGAGTATTAGTAAACGGGTTAAAAATAGAAACAAGCTAATGGAATGATGATGTTTGCGATAATATATCTGTCAGTTAAGTCATTCATGTCACGGTATACAGCCGGTGCGGGAACAGGAGCCGCTTAAATCATTTCATTTATAATGTCTCCGTCTTTCAGTTTAAGTTTCGGTCTGGACATGTATGACTGTGTCTAACCTTTCACAAAAGGTGGAAACTCTACAAACATGAGATCCCACGTCTTCTCTCCAATATACGCACCGTTTGGACCGTGGTGTGTGTTTCACAGCCCTGGGGTCATGTCTGCAGGATCGCTTCACTGATTGCAAGTCCAGGTGACTGCGGATTGGAATGTTATGGAGCTGGTCCACGCGTGCGCGCGCACACACACACACACACACACACACACACACACAGACACACCTATATACTGTATCTATTCTGCATTGTGAGTGATGGTTGACACTATATTTAATTTTAGCTGGATCTGAGGCCACATACAGCAACTACGAGTTGTCATTGGAGGAAGACTACACTCCAAGACTGGACTACAACAGTATGTATGGAAGAACACACACACACACACACACACACACATATACACACACAGAATCAAGTGAAGGCTTGTATAACGTTTAGTTAGTCACATGATGGCCTAGTTCTGTTCTGACAGTATACTGTAGCATTGGGGGGAAAAAAGCTTTTTATTCTGAAACAACCCGCTGTTCCTGGTAGGATTCTAAGGAAGGAGTGTTTCTGTTGATACAGACCCGAGTTGGTGCCATAATCCGAGCCTGGTCAATGGTCAGCTGACCTGCTTCTCCCCTCGTGGAGGAAACTACCGCAGCACCTTGGGCACCCGCTGTGAAATGACCTGTGACCGCGGCTACCGGCTGCGGGGGAAGTCCTCCATCCAGTGCTTGGCAAACCGGCGCTGGTCCGGGACGGCCCATTGCCGCCGTACGTGGGAGATGAACTCCAACTTTACGTTCTTCATTTTTCAGATTTGGAAATGTTCCAAAGAAAGATTCAGCCCGTTCTTGTTGTTCCTGCAGAGGTGCGCTGCCACGTGCTGCCCCTGATCACACATGGCACATACACCTGCACCCAGGGCTTCGTGGTGGACTCGAGGTGCGACTTCACCTGTGACCCGGGACACCGCATCAGTGGAGAACACTGGCGCACCTGTCTGGCTGGGGGGTCCTGGAGCGGCATGGAACCTGTTTGCATCGGTATGTTTTTTATTTAAATTAATATTATTTGGTTTTATTTGACCTCAGGGTGGGTTGGATCAGCTTGCATGGTCCTTTACAGCAACACCTGTTGCAGCAGTACTGTAGCTCCGTAGGTAGAGTGGTCATCTGGTAACTGGAGGGTTGGTGGTTCGATCCTCAGCTCCTGCTGGCTAATTTGCCAAGGTGTCCTTGAGCAAGACACCTAACTCCTGAGAGCTCCCAATGAGCTGGTTGTCTCCTTGCATGGCTGACGATATGAATGGGTGAATGTGAGGCGTGTAACATGTAAAGCGCTGTGAGTGGCCATAGTGGCTAGAAAAATGCTATATAAATGCTGTCCATTTACATGAATCAAATACCAAAATGTGGTTAAAATAAGGCAAGTTTAAAAATGGTTACAGTGACCTATTGCATTTTAAGCCCTGCCCTTGACAAGAGATTTCAATTCTCAGATAGAGAGCCACTCATTCAGCTCAAGTTCCCTCTGCAGGCTGTTCCAGGTAGAAGGAGCAGATTTTGGTGGCTAAATAGGCCATTGGATTCAATGAGGCCCTTGTCTTTTTCCATAACAACATAAAATAAAGACATATTTCAATAATCTTGTTGCTGTTAGTTTAGTTTACGCATTTAGAAGATTTTTCAGAAATCAACAGTCAAAACTGTTATGCAACTGCCGAAAGTTGTGCTTTCTCTTTCCCGCAAGGAGTTCGACTTTAATTAAATCCAACTGCAACAATTCTCTTCTTCTGTTGTTCTTTTTTGTCTTTCAAAAGCCCAGCTTCCCAAGCGCCCCTTCTCCCATGCACTCAAACACAACGAATATCTCCAATACCCTGCTCGCCACATATTTTCTCTCTCTTTCTTTGTTGTTTTTTGGAGCGCCTCCAACACCAGGGTTTATTTTCATACTAACAGAGATTGTCCCAGTTAGCCCAGCCCCATGGATGAGGTCAACAGTCTATTCTCTACGATATTTTAGACAATTTCCTTTTTAATCATTTGATTGTTTCAGATGATGACCCTCCAAAGATAAAGTGCCCCTTTTCCAGAGTCAAGGTCGCCGATCCTGGACAGCTGACTGCCAGAGTGTCCTGGGAACCCCCCGTTGCCACGGACATGGCTGATAAAACACTCAAGTAAGTATTTTCCTTCCGTTTTTTTCCTTTTCCTGTTCACTTACTGTAAAAGTGTGTGTGTTCTTTCTTCTATGCAGTGTTATACTGGTGGGACAGGGGTCAGACAACCCCTTTAAGGAGGGGACCACCATTGTTCGGTATAAAGTATACGACCAAGCCAGAAACAGAGCTGCTTGCAAGTTCTTCATCCGTGTTGAGGGTAAGTAACTTGTCGATATAAATACCATTGGGATTTTCAGCAAAGTTTAGATTAGAACAGATTAGATAGATATTTATTCAACCCTGGCGGGAAATTGCAGTGTTACAGCAGCTCACATCAGAACAAGAAGAAAACAGAAGAAATGTGGCACTATACAAAACATTAAAAACATTGATACTTTTTCTTTGGGCGGGGGATATACAATAAACCTAAAAATAAACAATAAACCAGTGAACCTCTTTATCAACATTCAAAGTGTGAAAGCAAGGAATTGTGCATAATTGTACACAAAATAAAAAAATACGCCAACATGTCTTTAATCTACTGAAGAATGCGTTATTCGAAACAGCCTTTTATTGCGATGAAGAGCTTATTTCCAATGTCCTCTCCTGACAGTGAGAAGATGTCCAGAGCTGAAGCCTCCTCTGCATGGCTACCTCACCTGCTCCTCTGATGGAAACAACTACGGCGCCGTGTGCGAGTATTACTGCGATGGCGGTTTTGAGCGGAGGGGAGTGGCGAGTCGTGTATGCCAGTTTAACCGCAGCTGGAGCAGCGATACTGCAGAATGTGTCCGTGAGTGTGGACAGTCTGTATGAATATGCCTGAAATTATACTGGGTTTAAGAATGGAAAAAAAAACTATACGCACCGACACACACTGGGTGGGAGATGACATCTGATGACGTCCAACGGGTTCGATCTTTAGCCTGCAAGGTATTACACTAAACAGGATTCTAAAAATATTACTCAGGCTAGATGGCGAGAAGATTTGTCCAGCCGCTCACTGTCAGTTATACCCCATAAGTAACCTACAATGAAATACAACTCAAAAGCCACTTGAGGTAATGACAGCTCTTCCCTAAGTGAGTGCCAGTTGGTGTGGTTGCTGGAAATTAATTTAGAGGCAAGTATACTTTTGCCCCAAGGAGATATTTTTAAAGTGGGAGGCTAGACTAACCATTCAGATCCTATCATGCACAGTTTCCTAACTTTTTACCATTAAACAAGTAGGGTTATCAACACTTGAGTGACTGTGTTCTATTCTTAAAAGATTACTATAAAACCACAGGTATAATATTTATTTTAGCATAAGCATTTCAGCGGGGCAATTAATCAATACATAATACAGACAGGTTATAACTTTTTAGCTGTGGCCAGTGCGTATGAATATGCCTGAAATAATACTGGTGGGTTTAAGAATGGGAAAAAAAACAATTGGGAGAGAATCCTGATCATTTAAGTTTCTTGTGTGTTTGCGCAGCAATGGAGATCAAATCTGACATGAAGACAGCCTCTGCCCTCTTGGATCAGTTTTATGAGAAGAGGAGGCTGCTGATCATATCTGCACCCGATATCACGGAGGAGGAGTATAAGATGCAGAATATTATGATACAAGTGAGAAAATAAATTTGCCCCCCAGGAAAATTTGGATACCAAGATTGCTATTGTCATCAGATGAGCTGCAATACTCCTGTCGTTCTTGGAGGTCCAGCATGTGCTCCAGTGTCGTGTTTTCCCTTTTACTAGAAATCTGACTGTGGCTTGGACCTTCGTCACGTGACCGTCATCGAGCTCCTGGGTTCCCCGCCTCGGGAGCAAGGCCGCATCAAGGAGATGCAACTCGATCCAGACGTCATCGAGGGCCTAAGGTAGAAATGCCCAGCCAAATGACACAGGATATTTGCTCTCAGAAAATACAATCTGGGAGCAAGGATGCAATTCTGTTTGTCTGCATCGCTGTACAGGCAGGTGTTCAGAATCTCCAGATCCTACTTCAGCATGGTGCTGCTGGATGAGCTCGGGGCGGACAGAGAGAGATTCATCTCCACTGTGACCTCAGATGAGCTCTTCTCCTACGTCGACAACTACCTTCTGGATGAAGGGGAACGGGAGAGGCTGGAGCTCTACAGAGATTACTGCGACTAATCTGACAGCGTCCTCTGGTGGCGAGGAGGAGACGATCTTAACTAATGACACAGCACACACATTAAAGGTGCAGTGTGTAGAATTTTGTGGCATCTAGTGGAACAGACTTGGCAGAAATGGAATATAATATTATGTAATATTATTTTATATTATATAATAGTATGTTTTAACGAGTGTATAATCCCATGAAAATATATCAAATCATGTTTTCATTACCTTAGAATGAGCCATTTATATGTACATGGGGAGCGGGGTCGCCTTCCATGTTTCTACAGTAGCCCAGAATGGACAAACCAAACACAGGCTCTAGAGAGGGCCTTCCGCGTTTTTTGTGGCCACCGTAGGTTCTCCTACAATTGGTTGCAATCTGCAACCTCACCGCTAGTAGCCGCTAAACTCTGCACACTACAACTTTAAACGACCAAACTGCACACACAACATTACGGAGCCAACGCAAACTAAAGAACATTGCAGTTGATATGAAAATGGGAGGCGTGTCAGGCACTCTAGCATTAAGAAAACATTATAGAAAAATATGACAGGACCCAAGTTCACAATTTGTGCTTTCATTTTATTCATTGCATGCAGTATTTCAGAACATTAACAACTAGGTCCATTAATAAAACCAAAATGTTGATATGACATGAAATAACCACAATTTGTTACATAAAAACGTGTCTATGTTAAAACACCAAATATAATTTTGCTAAATTATGCAACTGTACATAAATGTAAAGAAACCATTATGAACTGTGCAACACCATTTTTTATTATTATTATTATTATTATAAGTGCTGTGCCAATTACAACTGCACAAACATATATACACCTTTAATTTCAAAAGCCAAACTCCCATCTCAAAAGCCTTAGTTGACATACTTAAATCTAAGGAAGAGTTCGAGTGCTGATGCTTATAGTATTTTAAAAAGTGATATATGTCTGTACTCTACACTATGCCGTTCAACCTGAGCAAAGCGAATAGTGCATTGTGAAGAGGTGGAGCGGCAGACGTGCTATTGTAAGAATTTAAATATTTGTATTAAGGGGAGTCTGGAATTTGACTTGTAGTGTTCGGAAGGCCGTTCAACTCTGTATGCTTTCTCACAACCAATACAGCGGTTGTGTTTACTTTGAGCAAGCTAGTTGAATTCAATTCAGTGATCTTACATGCATCATAAAAAGTTCTCTCTCATCCTGGTGGTAGCTTTTCATCCAGGTTCCAGGCATACAGTGTCCTTATTTTCCCTTTGCCTTCCCCATGGAGCAGCGCAGAGGAAGGGTGCCCTCTGCCCACGAGTCAGGGTACTGCATCATCTTCTGCCACAGACTCACCTCCTCACCCACAGAGTCCATTTCCACGTCAACCTTTTCGATTTTCAGAGTACCTGGAAGCGAGAACAATGCAAGTGAATACAAAGTCAGTGCAGGTTTTAGTACCGAAGGTAGTATAAGAGTATTAAATATACGCTCCCATTAAACCAATTTTCCATAGGAAGACAGAAAAAACATTAGTGGCAAAAAGACTGACCCTAGAAAGGTGTACTGTATTACCATCGCCAATTAATTCTGATTTAACTGATCTTCCATCCAAATGGTTAATTGTCTCGGAAAATTCACACGCCATAGCCCAAGCATAACTATGCAGACCAATCCTCAAAGCTATCCAGCTGTTAATCCCGTACCTGTGCTCAAGCGAACACCTCCTAGAAATTCGTTGCTAGACATGGCCTCCCTGTCCCAAACAGTCAGCTCCAGACACATGCCCTTCAGCCGCTCCAGGCTCAGATCCCTGTACACGAATGTGTGGTTGAAGTGTGGGTTTAGATTTTTCTTCATGACTGACGTCTTCCTTTTTGTGGACTTGGCATTGGTAGGGAACAAATACCTTCAGTGCAAAAAAAACAACCACATTATAAATAAATTATTTTATCCAGGTCATGACTGACTGACTGACATACATACAGTTGTGGTCAAAAGTTTACATACACTTGTAAAGAACATGTATGTCATGGCAGTCTTGAGTTTCCAATAACTCTTATTTTTCTGTGGTAGAGTGATTGGAGCACATACTTTGTCACAAAAAAAGATTCATGAAGTTTGGTTCTTTTATGAATTTATTATGGGTCTGAAAATGTGACCAAATCTGCTGGGTCAAAAATATACTGTACATACAGCAATGCTAATATTTGGTTACATGTCCCTTGACCATTTTCACTTCAATTAGGCGCTTTTGGTAGCCATCCACAAGCTTCTGGTTGAATCTTTGACTACTCTTGACAGAATCGGTGCAGTTAAGCTAAATTTGTTGGCGTTCTGACATGGACTTGTTTCTTCAGCACTGTCCACATGTTCTCGATGGGGTTTTAGTCAGGACATTGGAAAGGCCATTCTAAAACCTTAATTCTAGCCTGATTTAGCCATTCCTTTACCACTTTTGATGTGTGTTTGGGGTCATTGTCCTGTTGGAACACCCAACTGCGCCCAAGACCCAACCTTCTGGCTGATGATTTTAGGTTCTCCTGAAGAATTTGGAGGTAATCGTCCTGCTTCATTATTCCATTTCAGTTCCATTGGCAGCAACACAGGCCCAGAGCATAATACTACCACCACCATGCTTGACGGTAGGCATGGTGTTCTTGGGGCTAAAGGCCTCACCTTCTCTCCTCCAAAGATATTTCTGGTCATTGTTTCATTGTTTTTGTTTCATCTGACCACAGAACTTTCCTCCAGAGGCCTTTTCTTTGTCCATGTGATCAGCGGCAAACTCCAGTCAAGCCTTAAGGTGCCGCTTCTGGAGCAAGGGCTTCCTTCTTGCACGGCAGCCTCTCAGCCCATGATGATGTAAAACACGCTTGACTGTGGACACTGACACCTGTGTTCCAGCAGCTTCTAATTCATTGCAGACCTGCTTTTTGGTGCTTTCTTGGTTTACTGTTGACCATCCTGACCAATTTTCTCTCAGCAGCAGGTGATCGCTTGCGTTTTCTTCCTGATCGTGGCAGTGACACAACTGTGCCGTGCACTTTATACTTACAAACAATTGTTTGCACAGTTGATCTCGGGACCTGTAGCTGCTTTGAAATGGCTCCAAGTGACTTTCCTGACTCGTTCAAGTCAATGATCCGCTTTTTCAGATCCGTGCTGAGCTCCTTTGACTTTCCCATTGTGGCGTTTGTGGCGTCAGTC
>OMKR01046590.1:6538-31203 GCA_900302355.1 Cyttopsis rosea | reverse complement strand
GACATTAACGTCACTCAGCTCAGGACTCACAGGGGTTGGAGTCTCTTCGCATTTCTTTGGCTCTGGTGGTGCTCTGGAGTCTCGGTCTCTTCTGTTATCCTTTCTACAATCAGAACGGACACTAAGGTTAAGCTTCGCTGACTGGGCCGAGAGCTGAAGGGCTAAAGCTTCCTTAGAGTGTACAGAAACATTAGAATTCCAAATAAAACACCTATGGACTCAAAATTACCCTGAAAAGCTGTTATTAACTGCTGCTCTGACAGGAGTATATAATGCAAAGAAAATTCACACTTACTTAAAACCAAACATTACCCAACAGACTGCTCTCGTGAACTTGTTAATTCAGACATAATAGAAACCAGATCACATAAAGCAGTGTCATGGGTCAGGAAAGCATTTACTGCATTTCTGTTTCTTGTTACCAAGTGGAGTTACACCAAATTAGCAACACTGCAGAGCGATGCTGTAACTGCAGGTTAACACGAATGTTGAAATAATTTAGTTACAACTATGATTGTCTCATATCGCATCATTGTGGGTCCTCACAAGGAGGAAACAAGGCAAGAACACGCCAAATACTGCACCCTCCGCGACGCTTTTTGACTGGAAACAACCAATCAGTTGCATAGCTGAGCATCTTGCGGCATGCACAGATGTCCTGTGCGTGCCCAGAGTCTGTGGCTTTGATTGGCTGACCTGTCGGCCTCTCTCCGCTGGTCTCTGTTGGGCCCCTCTCCTCGGCCCCGCCCAGCTCCAGGACCCGCGGCCCCCCCTCGCCCCCTTGGGGGCCCCCGGTCCCGACGCCCAGCATCAGCCTTATTCTCATCTGTAAGGATAGGCCATAGGACAGTTGAGGGAGAGGGTTCGATGGATTTTCTGCAGGGACTACACTCGCATCACACCAGTCCATACAATGGCAACAGAAGCATGAGCAGAAGCCTTGGTTAATGCTAATGTAGGTCAACCGGCAGGTTCCCCCTTCATGGAGTACAAGCTGGGTGTGTGAAGACACCCAATTTCCTTCAGTTACTTAAAAGCATCTGATTTGGATGAAAGGGCAATTTCGTTGGAAACAGTTTCATAGAATTTGACAAAATTCAAAACATGAAATCCTTAAATTGTACTCAGTGAGATTTGGTACAAGTTTCTATTGAGCCATACCCATCTGAAGCTCTCAAACCCAGGGCCAAGAACACAGCAGTTAACATGCTGAAGCATGGATTTCTATTGCTACTCTATTGCTGTACTCCAATCATATATGAATGTATTTCCATTTACTTTAAGAAAACATTCATCCAAGCTGAAGAGAGACTTTGGCTCCATTGACCCATGTGTTCCCTGATGCTGATGGAAGGGGTTGTGTGCATGAGTGCAAAGCCTACTTTGGTCAACGTTTTCATCCCAAAGTGAACCTTCATTTCGGAACAATTTTACATTAGTTCAGTTAGAGTTCCATGTAATCCACAATCTGGAAGCTCAAAGAACATGGAAATTATAGAAGGTCCTGATGGTGCTCCAGGGACAAGATCTGACAAACTCAAAGACTTAATTTCAAGTCTAGGCTTTAGCAACATATTGTTGTTAGGCCAAGATCCCAAACGGCTCATTGTCTTCTTCCAGTTATTAGGGAATCTTACCCTTTCCAGATCCTCTTTCATCCGCAGAACTTGAGGAGCTGCAGACAAAGACAAAATGCTAAAGTTAAGATTTGCAAAACTGAAATTAAACCCGTGTTTATAATGCACTCTTCACACAAACATAAAATTCTATATAGAACAAAGGGGAAATTACCACAATATGGGTGGGGGCTCGACCAGTATTACTGGCCAAGTCATAGAAGCTGGACCAAGCACCAAAACACCAGTCTTCTCATTCAAGCTTATTGTAATTCATTTACAGAGCATTGATTTTTCTGACCACTTACAACCAGTGTTTGGAATATTGCATCCTTTTCTTGATAGAGCAAACCCAATTCAAGAATTGTGTGTTCATAAATGCAATTAAAAGCATCATTAGCCAATGTCTGAAGTGAGAGTTGAACACTGTAAGATTCAAACAGAGATTGGAACCTGGTCAGAAGCGCAAGAGTAACCAAACTGAACCATGGCCATTTCTGTTGGTGAACTTGAGTGTTCTGATGGTTTAGAACTGGGGGCCTACCAAATTCACGGCCGTGAAATTCACGCCACGGACTGTGAAATCTGCCTCCTTCCGCGTAAAAAACAAAACAAAAAAAAGTGCCAAAGTGCCACCACCAAGAGTGCCAAGAGACTAGTCTAAACTATTTTACGGTTCGTGTTTCCATGGCGGCGGAGCTGGAATCAGCAGCAGGAAGACTCATTGAGTCTATTAACAATGGCAATCGTTGGATGTAAACATAAAACTTCGGGTACCGGATGAAACGTCAACCGCATGTCACGACAACGGTTCGGCCTAACTGTGCGTTTAAAAAGTTTAATTTAAATATTTCTATTACTGTGAATTTGGTACGACCCTATTTATAACATTATGAAATGGAATTTCCTCGTTATTATGTTCAAAGTATTTTAAAGTGAGCATTCACCCACCCCCCTCCCAATTGGACGGTTTGGTCCGAGTGTCCTTTTTGAACTGATGCTTATAATAAGGAGAACTCAAAAGTGTATCTACGGCATCACAAGGGCTTAAAAGGAAACACCGTCCAGTCGCTCAGTTCTCTGACCTGAGCATGGGTGGAGCCGTGCTGTTGGGGGACACTGGGGTTCGTCCGTCGCCCTCGCTGTTGCCTGCGTTGACCACGCTGCGCTTGGCCCAGGCATTCTCCTTAGGGGGGGGTGCAGGCATCACCTTCAGCGGCTCCTTGGAGGAGCTGGTTGAAGGGGGCCGCGGGGAGGTCCCTGGGGATGAGGAGTCATCTTCCCTTCCACTGAACACCTCGTTCTCCACTGATCGCTCACTCTCTCTACGCCTTGACCCTAGAGGAGGGCGGGAAAGTGAATTTGTAAACTATGATGACATTGAATAAAAAAAATAAAAATAAAAATAAAAACAAAATTGTGCCCAATGCAACTAAACGGAGTTGCCTTTACTGGACAGCTGAAAGGAAAGAGGGTAGAAATGTGTATATTTTCCTAACAAAGCAAAATTTCTATTCCAGTTATATTCAACGATTACCCATTGATTCACATTAAAATTATTTTCTAATTTTATCCTTTAGAATAGCTAGGAATACAATTATTGGCTAATAATGACCATCAATTTAACTTCTACCACCTTTGTAAGAATCAATTCAGGAAGTGTTTGAATTGAATGAAAACATGATATACATTTTTGCTGTACTTATTTTTTCATAACATACCTCTCCCGGAAGTGCTCCCTGGCTGTGATGACTCACTTCCCGTGCGGGATCGCTCAGCAGGAGGTTCCTCATTCCGCCAGCTTGGGTCCCTGCAGAAAGGTCACAGAAGGTCATAACAATTTCTACTCTCCAATGTAAGAATCTAAATGTTACCTTCACTTCACATAGATGGCCATATATGTTCTTATTGCCGCTTCGACATATCGAGGAAGAGTCCAATCAAGAATCAAGAGTTCAGTGTAAGGTAGGGAAGTGGCAGCCTGTTCAATATTTTGTCTTGTTTATGAATGTCTACAAATCTTTGACCTTGCGGTGGAATAGGTTACATTTCGTGGGGATTACTTTCCATACTTTATATAAGTTTCAAGGCATAACAGATCAAGTTCTAGGACCATATCCAGCAAAATACATAAAAAACTAATTGTATTAGATGTGATGTTGGTAGTTGTGACCTGTCTCTGTCTCGGGGCTTTCTGTCAGGGCCTCGGCTCTTGTCATCCTCCAGTTGCCGCTGCAGCCTCTCCTGCTCCTTCTTCAGCCGCTCCTCCACCTCTCTCTCCTTGGCTGCCGTGTCGACTGGCTTAGCGGCACCAAAGATGGAGGAGGCCCTGCTGCCAGAGCTGGCGTTGGCGGCTGGGGCTCCTCCTCCTCCACCACCACCACCACCACCTCCTCCTCCTCCACCCTGCTCCTCCTCTTTGGGCACACTGCGGGGTTTCAGGTTCAGCTTGGGCCTCTGTAGAGGAGCTGGGGAGGAGGCCATGTTGACATTTTGTGGTTAATCTTGTCAGGTTTATAAACTGAACAAAAGAGCACATCCTCATATTCAAATACTTAGCAGTACAAAAAAACAGCACAAAAAAACAACAGCAAGACTTTAACACGCTGACATATTAATCTATAGCAAGACAACAAACAATACAACAGAGGGCAACAGCAACCCTCTGACTCCTGCCTTACCTCTCTCCTCACGCCGCTCATCTCGTTTCTCATATCGGTCTTCCCTGTCACCACCATAACGCTCCCGGTCACCACCATAACGGTCACTGCTACTCCGATTGTCATCGTAGTCACGGCGAAAACCACTGCCAAAGGCACGACGACTCCCGCCGCTGCGAGAGTCAAAACCTGCGGGGACAGAAATCATCGATTATTACTGACAATTGGCCCAGGCACTGGTGAGAGTAGCAAAGTTGAGAATGAAGCCAAGTCATAACAGAACTTGTCCAACAAAGAACCCAAGTCAGGCTTCTTACCTCCCCTATCGTAGTCCCTGCGATCCCTGTCGTCATAGCGTTCCCGATAGCGGTCTTTGCCTCCTTCATAACGGTCGTTGTCACGTCGAGGACCATCTTTGAAACGGTCAGATTCATAACGGTCTCTTGATCCTGCAAGAAACAAAAGGGTGATCAGATCAGAAAAACTATAAAACACTTCTGATGTGGTAGACATCAGAAGTTATAACCATTGAATGATTTGGCTAGAGCAAAAACAGTTGACATACTGTTTTGTTTTATTTTTTAATTAACTAGCAATACAGGGTTAAATCTAGGCCTACATTAACTATGCCAATATTGTCCATAATAATCTACTTATTCTACTAAAAACAACAGTGAAAAACACAACGGGCCTCATTCAAGAAACTGTACAATAGGATTTGGTTGTTAAGTGTACTTACAAATTTGCTAAAGATTAGCAGAAACAATCTGATCTAAATTTAATCTTTAGATGATCAAAATGTATGTGTATTAATGAAACATCCAGGAAAACAATATGCTAGTGTGACTTCTACCCATGTTTTATTGTTTATGCAAAATTAATTACAATAGAGACTTCATAAGCAACTTAACAAGCTTTATTAAAATATTATCCAAATGTTTAATGGTGATATATAAAAAGGACCCACAGGCCTGTTGTCAAACCAGACAACAACGGCATATTTGCTCTTATTGGAACAATTGTCTAATCGTGACATGGGGAGAAACGAGTCTTCAGGGAACTCAATGACACGATTCTCTTGGCTGTTTGCAGGGTACCCCCAGAATTCTCCTAGTTAAATATAAGACTTACGACCACTTGGAATGAAATTTAATGGCAACTTCACAGCCATACTGGCAAAAGCATGAAGGATATAATGGAAAATCAGTATGGATTTTAAGCCCTAGAAAATAATTGTTTACCAAGTACTTGAATTCAATAAAACATTTTAATACTCACATTCAAATTAAATACACAATAGCTTTGAGAGGTGTGTGTACTCTAATAACATGAAATGAAAAAGATGGCCCCACATAGCACCTTTTGGTAACAAAAGCTCCTATTTGAAATGAAGCTAATTTGCACATTGTGCAAATTTGCACAAACCGTTTTCGGTACACCGACTTAGACAGTACCTGTACTGTCATAGAATCCAAGTCACACCAGAGTAAATTGTAATGTTACACACACAAAACATTTTATACATTTGAGTTATTTATGACGTTACGTATTTATTAGGGGTGGGTCGATCTTAATTGGAAGTGTTAATTGGACCCCAATAGTCGGATCGGTGGTTGGCATTGGAAAAACCGGAAGTTGCTTAAAAAAGGCATCTTTTATTGTGAAAAAAAGCTGTTATTTTTGCTGGAGGCAAACGCTGGTAGTAAAAGGCAAATTAAGTTGTACTGACGCTACCTGTGTCTTCTACATGTACTAAAACGCAATTGGCTAGAAATTCAATACATTGTAGGGCTGCACGATATATAGTTTCAGCATTGTCATTGCGATGTGTGCAATAGTCACATCGCAGAATGTGCAATATCAAATAAAGCAAATGAACTCAAACACATCACGCTACAACTTTTTTGCCGCTTGATACAAAAGGAAAACTCGCACGGTTCTCATTTTCCATGACTAATCTACAAGAGAAGTCTGTATGATATAACAAACATTTACTCAGATTAAGGGTTCTTGGATACACAGAGCAAGTAAACTGTGTTCAGGCAAGTGAAAAATAAATGTGATCTCTAATGCAACTATCTGAAAATAAACTGCGTAGTGCCTAGAGCATGGGCGTGTCTAAAGGGGTGGCACGGCCCCCCTGAAATATGATTGGCCACCACTATTTTGGATGCCTTTGCCAGTGTTACACCATATGAGAAAGGTTCCAAACGACAAAGAAAAACAACTGATGCGATAACTTTTCACCTCGCGAAAGACATGATACCAATTAACACAGTTAACAAAGAGGGTTTTAAAAACATGATCTGGTCGCTTGAGTGGTATGTAATGCCACCACGTACCTATTTTTAAGTTGCCATTCAAGACCTATATGAGAAATGCAAAGCTACAACGGACTTGTGGTCCAGCCGGAGCCCTACATAAGTCCGACTGTCCAATTTATTAATGAGGACTTCCAATTGAAAAGTCGTTTGCAAATGGCATTTTTCCCGGAGGATCATACAAGTGAGAACATCGCAACAGGGTTTGAGAGAAGTGGTGGCTGCTTGGGGCCTAGATGAGAGACATCAAGTCTGTATAACAACAGACAATGCGGCATGGCGAAGGCTGCCGTCCTGAACAAGTGGACCAGGCTGCAGTGCTTTGGCCACAGACTGCATCTTGCAGTTGTAAAGTTATGCCCATGCTATATTTACTAAGCTGTTTTACTTAATAACCTGTCCTGAAATACAGTTTTCTTAAGTTTAATCAGTTTCATGAATGTTAGTATTATAAGCAATTAATTGTTAAAGGCACACTAGGCACACACAAGTTATATTCTTTGAGAATTAATGGGTTTTCATATATACATTTCATCTTTAAATAACCTATAGTTTAATCAGTTGTAAAAACATAGTTTATGAGCACTATATTGTGTATCAAAAAATAAATGTGTATAATATTTAATGTGTACTTTGTTTTGTTTCCCTTAGAAAATGCTGTGAAAAAGGATGGACGCATCGACCGTGCTGCACGTGTCTGCAAGAAGCTGGTCGGTCACTTCTCTCACAGCGGGAAGGCCAGAGGTGACGGGTGAAAAAGCCCAGAAGGAACTCAATCTACCATCACATTCCCTCGTATCAGAATGTTAAACAAGATGGGGTTCCAGACAGATGATGATCAGCAGGATACTAGAGCAGCAGAAGGCCTCTTCAACACTGCTAATGCAAGAGGAAGGTTTCTGGTTCAAGATGGACATCAGTGCAGACAACAAGTCCCAAGTCAAGGCCAGAGTGACATCAGAGATGATGGAATGCCAGGAGACATCAAGCTGCAGCACTGAAGTGGAGCCCAAAGTTGCTGACACATCACAGGCAAAGAAAGCCAAGAAGTCCTTGGGAAGTTTCTTTAAACAGAGCAGAGCTGCAGCAAAGGGTGATTCCTCTCGGACACTTAAGGATGCTGTGGAAGAGTTAAACAACTACCTTCCGTAGACAAAGAGGAAGATCCACTTGCATGGTGGAAAACACAAAGTAAGCTTTCCACGACTCGCCAAGCTTGCCCGCAAGTATATGCATTCCTGCTACAAGCTCCCCTTTGGAGAGGCTTTTCAGTGCAAGTGGCAACATCATCACTTGCCAACGTTCTTGTCTCAAGTGTGTAATGGTGGACTGGTATTCTGGGCCAAAAATCTCTAAGCTTGAGTGAGCAATGCATACAGATGCTTAAAAAGTCAAATTATTAGATTTGACTAAATTATGCAAGTAAACTTGTGAGAAAAAAATGTTAATATATATTTATCTGCTACATACTCTGAACCAGGTTTTATACAATTGAAAAGTTTCATCTTTATTTGTTTAGCCATGATGAACAAGACTTTGTTTTACTTTGGCACGGTTGCTAAGAAAAGTTTAAGTTGATTTGATTTTACAACAAATATTTATTTTAAGTTGTATTTTTGTAAACCACTCAGAGAGCTGGTGTATAGCTGCTATATAGTTTATAGTTTTGTTTAAAAGATGTTTACTACTTTGCTATTTACAAAAAATAGGTTTTAATTGCGGAATAAAATGTTAAATGACCTAGTTTGTAACTCATGTTAATTCCCTAATGTGATAATGAAGCGTCCTTAGTTTAATACTTGTGTAAAATGTTGTAAAGGTACAATATGTAATTTATGCCGCTAGCGGTCGCTCAATCAAAACAATAACAGATGGAGTCTGATGACAGAAGTAGTGTGGGAGTTGTAGTCTTCATTTGTCACGTGTGTGCTTTACAGGGACTGCTTTGGCGACAGAACGCGCAGCAAACCGCAATAATCGTGCTCCATCAAACAATAGACAGTAAGGTAATAGAGCAATACAAACAATAATGGAGTAGAAAAAGTAAAAAAACAAAACAAGATCTGATGTAACATCTGGTGTTCCCCATGTTGCCCTTATAGCAGTAGAGGGGTAAAGGGGATAGACGCCATAAGAGGTGACCTAATGAAACGCTCCGTTACCAACATTAAAATTACAGATTTCTCTGGGTTTGAAAATTGTTGGAAACATTTGGGATAATCCAAGTACACAACTCAACAAAATATATAGACAGGTCTAGTCGTTTTTAGAAATTATAATGCAGAAAAGTTACATATTGTACCTTTAACCTGGAGTACAGAGATATAGCCTGCTGTAATCTCCTGGATCCCTTCTACAGGTGCAGCTCATAAAATTTTAATTTCGTGAACAAGTCATTCAGCTCTTCCCCATGATTGTGGTTGTGTGAGCTGAACCAGACAGAGATTAAAGGCTCTTTGCAGGTGTTTTGAGTTAATTAGCTGATTAGAGCTCTTCTCAGGACTGTGTGGGCGTGTCCAAGGGTCCTTGATTGACATCTCTGTGGCCCTCTGAAATATTCTAATATTTTGAGATACTGGATTTTGGGTTTTCATGAGCCGTAAACATTAAAATTAAAATAAAGAAATGCTCAAAATACTCTGTTTACATGTAATGAGTCTAGAATATATACAATTTTCACTTTCTGAAATGACTGACAAAAGAATGTAGAACTTTTTCACGATATTCAAATCTTTTGAGCTGCACTTGTAGACACCCTTTTTCATTCACAAATGAGCCCCCTTATTTTAGGATAAGCAACATGCATTACTAATATCATGACATGTTAGATCATTGACTTTAGCCTGGATTTATAGAAGACTATTATATAACCAGTGTATTAAACTACCTAATTTCACTTTCAAATCACTTCAGAAGAGTAGCTCACACTAAACTAACTAAACGCTCATCTGCTTTTACAGAATTAAAGTTGGTTAAAGGATGGTTCACAATCAAAAAAAGTCAACTTTTATTATTATTTTCTATGCAGATGCACTCCCCTACAAAATCACCCTAATCATTCTAAAATCATTAATTCTTTCCAAATAGAGCTATTAAAGTCACCTGGTGAAGATTCCTGTATTTTTTCATATCGCAATATGAATCTCGCAGGTAAAAAAATATTGTAATGTCAGTTTTTTCCAATGTTGTGTAGTCCTAATACTTTTAAAATGAAATTCAATACTTTTAAGGCCTTATTTTGAGAATATTAAATTCAATGCTTTAATACTTTTACAACCCTCCGGGTAACCCTGTGTTTGCCATGACTTATTTGGACACGTATAATGGAATTCCTTGTATGGTGTCAACAGGGTGTCTTCATGTGCAAATCAACATGAACAGGGATGCGCATCCAGTTCACAAACAACTGGCATTCATCACCTGGTTCACCTGAAGCCGGGTCATTTGTGACTCAGCATGCTTCATAAATCCCCCATTGATGAGATTTTAGTAGGCGCTCTTTTCAATAACAAAAGTTAGATGAATTTAAGGAAGATTTTGTGAATGAGAAGCATTAAGAATGCAGACACTGTGTCCCTGTGTGGGAAATACCGCTGCCTTTGTTTAGTACATATATAGTTAGTATATACACAATAACCTATGATTTGTATGTTGCCTATGTTGTATGTACGTTGCTGTGTATGATTCATAATAATGTTGCCCACTCGGAATCCATTGCAGCCTGGTCATCCTGGAAGGGGGATTCCTCCTTCTGTACACCGTTCCCCAGGTTTCTTCCTTTTCCCAAAGGCTTTTTGGGAGTTTTTCCTGGCCCGGTTGGAAGTTTAGACCAAGGGGATGTCGTTGATTTCTCAGTGAAATGTGGGTCTGTGAAGCCCTTTTCCGACTGTATTGTGATTAAGAGCTATATAAATAAATTTGATTAATGAATATCAACTTTAGATTCCCTCTAAAAATGTGTGTTCGCTGGTGTGGGAGGACTACACAAAAAGATCAAGAGTTGTTATTAAAGAGTAGATATTCAATAAACCTCTTCAGCCATTTTCATAATAACATCTTGCTGGCTTTACCTACGCAGAATAGAAGTGTTGGTGTAGCATAGTCATTAGTTTAGCCAATCCATTACCTTCGCCAACATTAGTAAAGCCAACAGTGTGGGTTTTTGCTTCAAGACACTTAAAATTAGTAGTAGCTTGCCGTCTCAGTTAAGCCTTATACTAAAGGTGCACATTGTATTTTTCAGTTGAAATTAGTTTCCACTGGTGTCCTATACTGGAGATACAACTCTGCTCATTGTAAGTTACTAAAAGTTAAAAGTTGTCCAATCTAATGTCCAATCTGTGATTTCAGTCCTGTCCTTACATCCTGAACGAAAGCATAGGACACCGCTGAATCTTCTAAAGACAAGACCTACTGGCAAAGAGGTATTTCAGCCTCTCAAAAGTATGTTTTTAAGTAATAATGAAATATTGAATACTGCAATAATGAAAATACCACTCAGATTATTCATTCTAGCCATTCTAACCTGTCTCTCTATTCTTCCAGGCTGATTCAGTGTGCGTGTATGCGTATGCCACACTCACCCCAGAACGGTTTCTCCCACTTCTGTATGAAGAAGATAAACATTCACTATTTCTACCTCATCAGTCCACCACAATCGGTTTCTGAACAAATTTGATGTGAGAAATAGATTCTGAATCTTCACTCATATTACACCTAGAAGGACTAATTTAAAAGTTTGTTCCGACTGCGCCACACCGCAGGCTCCAGCGGCTCCACTCGCTGGCGCTCCAGCCATGGGGGGAGTTACTCAGATGGGGGGGGGGGCATCTAATTCTAATGTGTCACATGTGACGTAGGATATGACATCAAACTTGAACAGCGTGTTGTAGGCCCGTTTTTCTCAACCGAGGCAGAGCAATTAAAAACAAAAAACGGACTGTCTTTTTTCACAGTTTGTCTGTTAGTAGGCTCATCAAAGACCCAAATGAATGTGCTGAAATAGTAAGTTATATGTCCCCTTTAATGCAACAAGTATGACTGTAAAAGATATGCTCACTTTCCCCGAAGGCGTCGTCTCTCTTGGGAGGTCCATCGTCATCTGCAGTGGGCCGGGCCCTCCAGTCGGTGTCCGTCTTGTCAGGACCCAAGTCTGACATGCGCCCACCTCGGTCCCGGCCACCCATTGATCCATTGTCTCTTTCTGAGATGCAATTAAGGAGATTGACGTCATGGTCAGTAATTGGTTTGTTGTGCAAAGCATGCTTTAAGATGCAATGTCTTCAAGAAATTACAAGTACCCTTGTCATTAGACTGATCTGCGATATCCACACGGATCCTTCGATTTCCCAAATTCTGTATCAATGAGGAGAAGGGATAAATATTAGAAGGGATTACCAAAACCCAAAATCTTGATTTAAGATCAAAACATGCTATAGTGATACAAAAACAGTTGTTTTATTTCTATATCAATCAAGCAAGCAATGTAGAGCATCTTAAATCAAAGTTTGACTGAGAAATGGAAGTGCAGAGCAAATCATTACTTTATTAGAAAAAAGGATGCAGCTATAATTGTTTACCTCCTCGTTCAGACTCAGAGCCCTCATGAAGGACTCCACATCGTCAAACTCTGCATAGCCAAAACCCTTCAGCCTCTCTGGGTTGCTTGGCTCCCTGGGGAGACGCACTGCACTTATCTGGAGACATGGAACAGCACATTAAATGTGGGGCGATGCTGAACTGAGACCAGTTTAACATGAGTCTAAGGCTTATATTGCGGGAGTGAACAGTTTACCTAGTGTAGGAGAAGAATGCTGATTAATTGATAGCAGTGGGGTGGATAAAATATTTGGCTAGGCGACAATAAAATTATGCTTACCTAACAAACAATGCTGAGAATAATCACAATTTCAAAGATTAGATATAAAATATAAATTATGTAATATCATCATTTATCACCAATATTTAATATTAAAACATGCCTATATTTTATACAAAAATATGTAACACCAACAGACACCTTTCTGAGCCAAAGTGCTCAAGGTTTCATTCTACTCAGTTGGCTTTATATAACTATGCAGTAAGTGCTTTAGACCAACTATTGCAAATATCATATGAATGTAAAGATAATGCGTGTATGTGAACATTTATGTTAAAAGTTGTGGAAGAAAACTATCCGACTGAGTGACTGGTGAACAAAAATTAAACACAAATGGCCCTTTAATCATGGAAGAGATGGCTCCAAGGCTTCAAACCTCAAGCAAAAGCAAATTTTCAATAAATCGGTAAACAGGCTGAGCAACCTTTTACAGCCCTCTATGGATTTAAGGAAATAGTGAGACAGAGTGACCTGTATGCTCTATGCCTATTGCTCAACACCACCAGCATTGCTACGGTGTGCGCTTGTCCCAAGGACAATGGGTCAACAGGGACAAAACACCACAATTGGAAAACACCCAGGTTAAACTGCGGTGGCCTGCTGCGATTTTCAGTGTAGCGCATTGGTCACAGCACGCTGAGAGCACCAAATAACTTGGAATGCTTAGCCAACTTCCCACACTATTTTGTCGTGTCTTACTGGTTATGATAAGCAGGTGCACCGAGTTCTCACTGCTATAAATACCAGATTGTTATACCCTACAACCTGTGTGTCGCTGCTAGACACTTACAGCCAGGCCACGGAAGAAGTCTTTAATGGAGTCCTCGGTGACATCGTAGGGCAGGTTACCCAGGAAGGCCGTGTAGGGCGGGCTGCGGGGCAATCGGGAGCGGTCAATATTGGGTTCACGGGCCGATCGTGGTGCGGTGGGCAGGATGGAGCGGTCAATGGCAGGTGCCCGGTATGTGTCCTCCTCTGTGTGCCAGGAAGTGGAGACTGGAGAGAAATATACAGTAATTACTTATTGTGAATATCGTTCATGAGACTGTTGTACAATAATTTATTATTTTCCCTTGACCCAGAAAAATTAAATCCTAATGTGTGTGTGACAAACTAGATAGATGAAAGGTTTTAAAGGAAATTGACATCAATCTGAGCTATTGTAGAATCGAATAATAAATAAAAAAACAGGTGGTCTGAATTGAAACACTTCCAACAGCCAGACTTAGACACCATTAAAGCATCAGTGACATCAGTTATAAAACCCAATAAAATAATATTACTTCCTGAAGGTCTGGGAGGAGGATAGAAGACATTATGATTTTGCTTCAACATCTCTAAAATGTTTTTTTTTTCCCTCTAAAAGCATATTTGTGTATGTGAATGCTCACCATCTCCATCCAGGTCGTCAGTTTCATCAGCCCAGCTAGTGGACTTAGCGGGATAATTGGGGGGCGGAGCATTTCCCCCACTGTCCACTGCCAGGAAGTCAGTCAGAGTGAGGGTCTTCCCCTTCTTATTCTTCTTCTTAGCTGGAAGGGCACACAAACACACAACAACGATGTTTAATACCATATGTGTACACCAAAATTAGTCTGGGGGAAATAAATCCATTTATAGGCATCATTGTCATTTGAGCAGTTAGTTAATATTTCCTTAAATGAAAATTCCACCCGTAGATATCTTTGCATTCTTCCCTAGTTCCCCTCTGCTGTTCAATAGCCACACAGTTTAGTTTTCAATAAAGTTTCATTTTTAAAATAGTTGATGTAATAACAATGACTTAAGGCGCCAGTTTTCATTATGTAAAACAGAAATTTGAGCAAAAAGATCATTTCAAAACATGAAGCAAACCAAAAGACTTTTGACCGCGTGGCACCCCACTTCTGAAGTAGAACACATGGATATGTAGTCTGTATACTGAGCGAATCTGTGACGTCCACAGAGATAACAAACGGCGGCATCTAACGTTTTTCAGTTCTGGAAAGCGAGGATTGAATAAAAAAAAAAAAAAAGTACCAAATGAGTGCTTACATCTTCCCTGGAAAATAGTCGATTTGGCATAGGCATTATCGTATGACAGGGCAATGACAAGTTTAAAAATTTTTTTGTATAAATAAACAAAGAGCACCCTGTAACATATGTCAGCTGCAATACATTATGAACCACTTGTCTATTGTTGCTGAGAAAAATGTCTACGTATGAAAATGACAGATGTCTCCTCTATTAACCACCAAGTCAAAGTATAAGATGTACAATTTACAAAATAAACCCTTACTCTTCCATTTGTAAGAGGTGTTCATGGAAAGATTCCAATTTGCATTGATGTGAATGCTGGCCAATTTGAATGCTAGCCCACAGTGGCTACATCAGGAATATCCCAAAATGATGTCACATTGAATGTTTTGCTAGCTATCCACAAGAAATATGGAAGACAAAAATAAGATTTGGATCAGACAGTCTGCATCTCCAGTTGCTGTTCGTGCAGTGTACATGAGTTTTAGGGGTGGCGTTAGAGAGCTAACGTTTAAAGTCAATCAAGCAGTCAAAAACAGACATCATTGCATTATTTACAAAGATTAAAATCCAGATAATTCAAAATGCATCCCTTGCAAATTGGCAGAAGGCTGCCCCACGTTAAAGTCCGCAATAATCCCTATTCTGTGTCAACGCCAACAGGGACCGATGCATGCATGGATAACCCTCCAGTTACAGTATTCTGGTGAGCTACAACCCAGACTAGATAAAGGATCTGCAATGTACAAGGCATGATAAGGGAAACACAGTCTTACACTACCCTTGTGGAAGAATCCTGGCCCAAAGTGTTGAAAGACAAACTAGGTTTCGGTCTGTTCTCACTAGCTAAACAAAAAGGAGTGGTCTCCAACTGCCACTGGGCCATTGGTAAAATGAGCAAAACTGGGCCAATCACTTAATCAACTCAAAAATACACATGAAAGAGGGCGACACATTCACACTCTGTGTCGAAGGATGTCCATGGGAAAATAATATTTTCTTAACATCTGCCAGTTAAGTCTGTGTAGAAGATAAGAGACTAACAGGGTTTGGCATGACTCTTCTGGCATGACTTTGTTTTGGTCCTGGGAGGTGTGTCGACAACGCTGGCAACAAGCTTTATTGTAAAAATCCCAGCGGTCAGGACATTCCTTTCACATAACAAAAACCCAACACAAAACCGTCACACACAGACTGTTTACAAGCATTCACCGGCAGATAACAACTCTGTTTACAATATGGTCCTGGATCGTGCTCAATAAACAAATTGATCACTCAATCAGCAACGCGATGTTGCACTTGCATTAAAGGACCAGTATATTTTCCATGCAATTATACATGTACGGTGCAGTGAAATGATAATGGGCAGACTACAAGGGCTGTACAGAACAAAGCGGAAAAAAACAAAAAAAAAACAAAAAAAAACAAAAACACATAATCCTTTGAGATTTTGGTCCATGTTGACATGATTGCATCACGCAATTCCTGCAGATTTGTCAGATGCACATTCATGCTGCGAATCTCCCGTCTATCACATCCCAAAGGTGTTCTATTGGATTCAGATCCGGTGACTGGGAAGGCCACTGAAGAACATTGAACTCATCGCCATGTTCATAAGACCAGTTTGAGACGACTTTTGCTTTGTGACATGGTGCATTATCATGCTGGAAGAGGCCATTAGATGATGGATAAATTGTATGGGTGGGAATCGCCAGGGATCTCACGATACGACACTATCGCGATTCTTTGTCTTGCGATACACCAAGTATTGCGATATGTGATATCGCGATATATTATTAATTTAAGTAATTTAAGTTTTAAACACTTTTAAACACTCTGTTTTATACGGACACGATACGGGTTATGTTTACATCCAACATCCATTGTTTAAAATACTCACTTTGTAAGAAATAAGCTCGACAGCGTTTCCCCTTTCTCCATCATTTTCACGTGTTGTGAATATTGAAGAAAAAAACAACAACTTTTTTTTCCAATGGTAGAACGTGTTTATTGATACGTCAACAAACAGTGGGTAGCTGGTAATGAAAATTCTACTCGTTACGTACCTGTAACGGCTGCTTATGTACATAAATGAACAGAGCAGCAAGAAAAAATCTGACAAACTCAAAACAAATTGAAATCTTCCATTGGGAAAGAGTGCGTGGTCAAGATGACCATGGCCATGACATAGACGAACGTCGTCGCTGACGCCTCGTGTCATTTGTTGTCATCACTGTTGTTTTTCTTCGGGACTGTTGCAATGTTTCCATTGGAAACACAAACCATAACCAAGATCAAGCGGTTTTATTGATTCAATTTAATAGATTTTATTATTGTATTACCACAAACAAATTCATATTTGCAATTTATATAATAAAATATCGATACTTGGCGTCCGTTTATTGATACAATATCGCCACGCAAAATATCGTGATACTATACTGCTGTAAGGGATGCACATGGTCAGCAACAATACTCAAATAGGCTGTGGCATTCAAGTGATGATTGATTGGTATTAACGGCCCAAAGTGTGCCAAGAAATATTTCCCCACACAATTACACACCGCTACCAGCCTGGACTGTTGACACAAGGCAGGTTGGGTCCATGGATTCATGCGGGGGGCGGGCAATACCAACGAAGGCTTGTAAAATATTCACTGTGTCTGTGTCTTCTAACGTAATGCCAGAGAACCTCTCTCTCTTTCTGTGTGTCTCTGCAGAGCATGTGTGATTGCCAGTAGACCCTTCTCGCGATAGCAGAACGAACAGGTACGGGAGGCGTAGAGCGAGGGGAGATTTTCCACGAGTTAATCGATTGCGGATGGTGTTGTTCTCTCGGACGGATAAAAAAATAAAAAATGCTAAAATGGGTCACCAAATATACGACGCGATACTGCACGTGAGGCTGTAAGAGTGGCAACCTCTACGCTGGCAGCCTGGCAGCCGCACCATGTAGAGGGAGTGAAGAAGCTTTCGTGTGATACAGAATATAGTGACGGTGGAGCTGTCACCAAATGCAGAAAAGAAAATCCATTCACTTCTTGTTGGGAAGAAGTGTTGCCTCATTAGCATTGAGCAGAGTTTAATTCAGTTAAACTTTGACCTGCCTGGCAGGGTGACTCACTGAGGCCTAAATAATCAAAGAGGGGAGTGGGCAGGATTGACCTTTTACTCATCAAATTCAAAGTCTTCGGCAATCATATTATCAATCAATAATCGTAGTCTCAGTGTAGGGCCAGGCAATGTGGATGAATTACCACAATAATCATTGGGAATTTATATCTACTTATATCAAACTATAGTGACGAGGGGTGTCACGATTCTCCAAATCCACGATTCAGTTTGAATTTTGATTTTAAGGTCACGATTCGATTTTCAATTTAAACATTTTTTTTCAGGACTGATGGCTATGCCATTGTTAGAGTATCGAGCCTTGATTTGTAAAGAAAAAAGTTTCTAAGTAACTTTTATTTGAATAATAACAAGTATAAATTATTGTGCAGTGTGTATTGTTTACTGGCGGATCTTGACCGCCCCAACATGGCGACCACCCACAAAAATCCGGGGAGAATCGCGAACCTGCTTGTGATTTCGAGTCATGACACCCCTAGTGACAGTGCAATTTCTTCTTTCTGCACTCTTGTGGCTCTGTGAAGAACTGCAAACGGTTGAGAAAACATGGCCGTTTGTGCAGCCACCGTCCAGTTATCACGTTGTGAATGCTTGGCGTTAAACTTTCCTTCCTTTGTTGCAGCTTTGTTTCCCTGGAAGTAAACAGTGGTCTTAGACGTCTATTACAATTTCTCAAAGCGGTTTTAGAATCCCTGCGGCCAAATGCCTTTTCATTTCATTCTTTGATAGGTTTGCTGTTTTTCTTTCTATGGAGTTTTACTTGTGAACAAGCCAGTAAGTGACGTTCTGTTCACGGGAGAAGCCAATAAGGACGAAGCTCGAGGGCTTCGCCGATGATCATAGAACTTAAGTTAGAGTAAGCTCACTATCGGTGGATGTGGTGTGTCATGTATTTTCATTAACTCAACAGGGTTTATGATTTTGCTCGACAACCAAGAGCAAATAACACTCCGCTTGGCAAAAACTAGGTGACTTATGCTTTATAACATGAAACAGTTAGTATAAGCATCTATGCTTTGGTTTGGTGTAAACAGTCAGTAGCACAAGATTGTTAATTATATTGACTAAGTTGACAGCAGGCAGTGTTTCTTTTCAGGCAGTGAAGTTGTTTTCCATTCTATTTCTCTCTCTCTCTCTCAGAAATGTGTCTTTGAAACCATTGACCTACTCAGTGTTGCTCCTTGTCTCTTTCCATTGCATTAGCCATGACCTCCAACACGGAGCACGTCAGTAAAATGACACAAGGTCACATGGTTCCAAACTAGCTATTGGGCATTTAGACATTACTACAGTATGAGAATATATCCACACCTGTAGAGAATTGGCTATATCGTCTGACGTCTGTAACCCTGTAGAATGACAACAAATTGAAAATGCTATGCTATATGACGAAGCACTTAGTCATAAATCTTAAATCAAATATGGAAGCAAGGCTGTAAACACACACTAAACACAAAGGGAGTAATATTACTGCCTGGGTTGGATTTCCTCTCCATATTTATATAATATTTATTAATATAATATGTATATTGTATGTATAATATCCTATGATAGAAGAAAATAGACTATGAGTTTCCTTATACAGGAAAACAGTGTAATCTTAGAAACAATTAAATGAATAACAAGGTAGTGCTACATTAGTTATAATCATTTCAGTGTTTCATGTACGATATAATACATTTACATACATTTATAATTTTGCATGAATATGATTTACTACTCGGCTACAAATACTTGACAAATATTACAGCTAGTTCATTATTAGTTAAAGTCGTTGGCAGACAGCAGGGCCTCAGTAGCTTGCCACGCTTTTCATTCTTATACATACTTTTGGGTAATGCAAGTCAAAATGTTGACATACGGTACATGCAGGCCTGCTTTCTGCCACAGTGTTCGTGGCCTCATGTCCGCTTTTTGAGCGGATAGATTTTGACTACTACAACACTACTGCAATCTAGTGTGAGTGATGTGGCTGTGTCGCTAGTGATTTGTGAGTGTACAGGTCATTTGAAGGTATACACTGCAACACTATGGACAGTCCATGTAAATTATGGGAACAATAGTTTATCTGTGGCAAATTAAAGGTTTGTCTCAGTATATTCTTACGAGTTTAGGTGAACTTTGTCTCCCTAAAATGCCTGAAACTCACACAGAACTGCATCGCAGTTTATCTTGATGTCATGAATGTTCAGCAAGGTAACTCTGATAGTTTGTTAGTCATTGCAATTTATAAATAGGTCTTAAACAATGTAAACGAGAGATACTTCCAATCACAACACTGAAATTTAGCCCATGCCGTTCAGCAATTTGGTTGATAGGACAGGTTTGAATCCTTTTTCCAAATGATGTAGGTGTGACGCTAGGCAGAGTGCACACCAGGTTACAACCACAGGCGATACTAGTCCTAGGCATCACCCGCTGTCAAGTTTCATCATTTTGAGTAAAATATGAAGCTAACAATACAAAAATACAAATGCATAATACACCCCGGGTTAGTTCACCTTGCTTTTGGTTTAGCACGAACTGCCCATATTAGATGCTACCTATTCTGTGAGACACGCAACATATAAAGAGAGCAAATGCCTGAGAAGGTGTCACCGCCTGCTCATTTACTCACACATCTCTTTCCCAGATCGGAGCCATGCTTGTTCTGCTCCAGGGGTCTCCAGTTGGACACCGCACATGTGGGCTTTGCCAGCTACAGCTCAAGCAAGGCCACTGGCTGCCTCCATAAGTTGGCCTCACAAAAGACTCCGGGAAATAGGTTGAGACACATGCAGCTGTTACAACATTAAATGAGAACGCCAAAAATGGCATCAGACTTGACAAGGAACCGTATTTCCAAAGAGCTGAAATAAAATCTAAATATTGAATCCCCATTTGAATCTTTCCAAGAATATATTTTTGCTGCAGTCACAGCAGAGTGCAGGCGGTGCTGACATGGTGCAAAGGGGGAGGAGGGGGTGGAAAAGGTAAGAGGTGTGTAAAGATACTGAGGAAGGAGGACAGAGATGGGGGGAGAGGAGTCAAATTACAGTTTGCGTGTGTGGAGAGACGGTTGTTCAAATAGTCACCCGGCTAAGAAGGCTGTATTGGCATAACTTGGACTTGGACAATAGACCATAAGATTAAGGCTGAAAAGTTAACTCTATCTGAAGGTGAACACTGGAAAAATCACGCTGCTCTGTAAACGGTCCCACAATCATATCTGACCTATTCTTTGTTCCTACTGTATTGCTTCATCACACATCCTATTGCTCATATGAAAACAAATATTATTCCCTGTGTCATTTAGCAGAGGTTTTTGTCCAAAGCTACTCTTTGAAACAGTATTAAAATTATATTTGTGTAATATAACTCCACATGGAAAATCTGACCAAAGCGTAGTAGGAATTGCAGTATGTATAGACAGTATAAGTATAGACAGACAGATTTTCTCTCTCTACAGGTTTGTGTAGTAACATGGAGTTGCTATAGTTTTGGTTTCTGTTCGCTGGAAGTACAGTTTGCAAGTACACTCGACCCCCTTACCTTTTCTTAAGTACTTCTATTTTTGTAATCACAGGGCATACTGTTCATTGGCATTTTTCACGCCAATACGGAAGTACAAATGAGTGATTTTAGGTGTTGTACCAAAGTATTACATTTATCTGATGTTCTCAGAGACTGTTAACAAGGGCCATCAAATTAAAATAAATAGTCTCTTGATTATCAAAACAACAGTGTTATGCTACAGTGTGGAGTACAATCCTAGGAAATGGAAGGGGACTCTTTGCAACATAGTGTTGAAAATCTGGCATGGTACAGATAGAGCAATATGCACAGTAAGCAGCCGGTTAACAGGTTGAAAAGCAGATGGACTTCACCACAGGAAGCAGGGCAGGAGACCACCAGAAAGATGGAAGACGAAACACTACTTCTGAGATGGGGAGAGATACGGGAGATTTAGGGCTCACTGAAAGAGCAGCGACTCTGCCATTCTTATCGTACGGTCAGGAGAAGGCAGGCCAGCGGAAACCTGACAGCAGTGTGGTTTGGGGGATGGGTGTCAGCAGGGAAGTAAGATTTGGATCGCAGGTGTTGGAAAAATCTGGGCCAGAGGGAAGGGAAAAAAAATCTTGCTTTCCCCTCCCATAACCGCTACCATTTAATCACTCAAATGACCCGTTAAAGATCCTCAAAATCGAGCAGAAGATGATGTTGGTTGTCGTGGGCAGCTCCTGGTGTGTGTGTGTGTGTCTAATTACCTGGCTATAAAAAATGTTTCAATTCAACCACTGATTTCGCAAACAGAAGGTGCACAAACTTAATTTGGTTTGAGAGGTGGCCTATGGCAGTATAAGAACGACGCAGTTGGCAAACTGCTCATGTTTTATTAACTACACAACACTGTAAAAATGACTGAATAATTTCACAATAGCCAATCACAACATCACACAGACATTCTAACACTGGCACTGACGGTGCTTTCCCTCCGTACAATCTCACACATTCACTGCCTTGTAGTTTATGTCAAGGTTGGCGTAACGGTAGCGTATAAACGTCCACGCAAATAGACGAGTGAAGAGGAATTTTTGCTGTCCAACATTGATTGTATATAGCGTAGACTACGGGCAGGCCGACGGCGTGCACGTGGACAGGAATAAACACCATGTTAACCCCTTAGGAATCCTCGCATCATCATCACAACCTGCTGCACAAGCACTGAGGCTTGAAGGAGGTGGACTGTGCGTCATCTTTACGTCTGCCTGTACAAACTCCGTTACCCACTGCATTACAGTATGTTCAGATGGATCCATATAAACTACAATCGTTAGGTGGAGCGCGTGTATGAGGTACTTTTTGCATCAGGCGTTGTATAGCAGTACCTGGTGCACTGTAGCAACATGTGTATGACCTGGGCGACTCGTCTCGGAGCAGAGGGAGAAAGATGAAGCATCGCTGACTACGGGGCCACATCCATCCATAGTTTGGCGTTTTTTTGAGATATTTAAGTTCCGACGCAAAGCAGACGGTAAATATTCATTGTGTAAAATATGTCGACGAGACGTGCCGAAGAGGGACAACCCCACAAACTGTCACAAAAAGTCATTTAATAGTCTTTTTAAATGTATTTTCAACTTAATCTTTCAACATAAACATTTTGTCTGATTTATTTATCAACATTTCTAATGTTATAAAACCCTAAAGCCTACAGCTGAACGCTTGGCTTCATACTTACCTGTTACACGTTGTCAACAATTCAGTCTTACATTTCAATAAACCCTTCTCAAAATGTCTTAAGTATAACATTTAATTCTCTAATACCTGCAGACACCCTGTATCAAATATCACCTGACTGAAACTAGTCAGGTCGTTGTGGGTTGTGCAGCACGATAGGGCCAGTTGTACAAAAGTCAGTGGTCAAATGCTGAATAGATGCAGCTTCCATGTGAGAGCGGGGAACCTCCACGTGTAAGGCAATTTATAGAGGTGTGTTTTGTTTGAAAAGAGCAGTCAGGAGAGTGTCCTTAGGTGCTATGTGCGGAAAGTGACCCCGCCAAGTCCTCCACGAGTGAGTCAGGCGTGCAGATATGGATGCAATCAGACAGATGGAAGCCGGTGTGTTTTACACTTGTGCACTAGGGGATTTTTATTAATAGTGTCGGTGCGATCCTGAGGGGTACGGTGGTGGGTGAGGAAGAACGGAATACAGCTGAGCGTCACTGTCGCGACTTACTGTAGTGATCAGCTGCGCAAGTCGCAACCTCCCTCAGCTGGCATTTAGAGCCTGTATGAATCACACGTCCTGCGTCAGACGGGCAGATTGTCTCTGCTCTGTAAATCTGTAGGGGGCTAGCTGCCATTTCAAAGGCGCAGTGTGAGACCCAGCTGGACCAGAATAGCCCGTCTCTGTGGCCTGTCCTTTTTTTTATAGTGTTTATTTGTTTTTGGTAATTCACAGGGCGGATTTATAAGAGACTTGACTGTGTGTGTGTGTGTCTGTGTCTGTGTGTGTGTGTGTGTGTGTGTGTGTGGTCACAATATTTACGTGTATCTCTAGATTTAGAAATTACTATAATAAGTAGGGCTGTGGATATTGGGCATGATTTCACAATTTGATTTGATTTTGCTCCCGATACGATTTTATATGGATATATTGACATTTTCTACACGATGAGACTTGCTACCAACCCTTCAGTGTACTATATCGCAGAACAAATTCAGTCTAATACAGAAATTCAGCATTTCAATTAATTTGTGACTGCGATTGTATTTATTTTAAGCAGAAAATGGTTGTATAACTTCCAAACAAAGTGTAAATTTTACAATGTTCTAATCGATTCCGAAATTTAATAGAATTGACTTGTATCTGAGTATTTAATTTTATTGTATTTAACTTTTTGTAATTTATTTTACTGCTGTTTATAAGGAGCTGTAAACTTGGTTTCCCCCTGTTGCTTCTGCCCTCAATGTCAGGAGCAACATCAAAAATGTCACCATGGCAACCAAAATTGAGTGGCGTGAATGCACACCGGGCAACATGACCTTAGTTTCTTTGAGCTGCACAAGAGTTGCGACTTGAGATGATGGAGAAAAAGATGCCTGGAAATACCTTAGAACGCGTCATTTGTTAAGTGACAGAAGAACCAAGAACACTGCTAAAACGGTTCACTGTGGAGGACAACCATCCATGGGCACCTGAGAGACGGTTGCTCTGCCTGCTTTTGAGTTTTATACATTTATTAATTGATTCAGAAAGCAACAGCACACACCTCCATGGACTAGACTTATCTGTGATGGCTACTCAGCCTTTCCCCCCCATGTTTTATTCCTCAATTGGAATTTTTTTTTCCCCATTACCTTAAGCAATACGGTTCAGAAGGTGTGTCGCTGGCTATAGCCGCCGCAGGCTTTTCTCTTCCCGGCAGTGCTTCGAGTCCGTTCAAAGAGCCCCCAGCCTCTCGCTCCAGCTTTCATTAGGAATTCTGGACCATCCTCTCTGTGTTTTCCTTCTCAGTTAGCAACGGCATCCGTCAGAGTGGCGTGGTAGCAACATCGG
>OMKR01046589.1:0-14037 GCA_900302355.1 Cyttopsis rosea | reverse complement strand
ACCCCTCCGTGTAGGAGAAGCTACGGCCGTGAAACTCGCGAAAGTCCCTCTCTAGAGCCAGTGTGTGGTTTGTCCGCTCTGGGCTACTGTAGAAACATGGCGGTGCAACATGGCGGCCTCCGTGGAAGGGGCTCCAGCCCCCATGGAGATATAAACGGCTCATTCTAAGGAAACGAAAACACAACGATTCCTATTTTCATGGGATTACACACTAATTAATACATACTTATGAATATTATATTCCATTTCTGCCATGTCCGTTCCGCTAGACGCCACTAAATTCTACACACTGCACCTTTAACTCAACAATTCACAGATTAAAGAATGGCATTGGATTAAAGCAGAAGTCTGGTTTTAGTGACATTCTAACCGGCCAGCCAGATTTCTAATTCAGCCACCGCTGGGAATCATTTGAGGGATGAATTCAGAAGATGTTGCGCTTGAATGCTGTAGCGGCGTTTTAGAATAGCTGCCCGTCCATACAGAGCAAATTGGTCGGCTAAGCAACAAAATTGTGCAATCCAAGTGTTTTCGGTAAAGCTCATAAATATTTTAAACGCTACACCTTGGCCATGCTTTACCTGATGTTTCAGTGCTCGCGCTTTACTGTGTAACATGATAAGAATGTACGCCATGCTCGTTTAAGCAAAAAGAACATTGTTAATGTGAAGATCACACACTAACAAAGCGGTTTACAGAAAATGACCTAGAATTATGGGTATTATATATGATTTACAGGGTGAAGCGTTGCATGCATGGCAGCATATCGCTTAACTCGCTCGGTGTTCTGACAAAGGATTGGCAGCCTGGAGGTGTCTCTACGAGCAGCGGGGCCAAGAAGCCCTCGGGGTCCGCAGACACACACACACACGCTCTGACCGGAGGCCCGAGCAAGGCCCCGTCGGGCCCTACTGAGCCAATTCAAACACCGAGACCCCACTGATCTGGGAAAGGCCCCGGCTCTGAGGAATTTGTCCATGCAAATACATCCCATTTCCTCTGACAAAACACCAGCACATGTCAAGGCTTCAAGCACCCGCATTCTGGAGTGCTCAAGTGCATGGGCCACTATTCATTCCAAGGGAGCCTTTTACTATTTCGGGGGGGGGCGGCCTTCCTCATTTCCTACTCTCCTCAAGACACTCTCCTCATCAATATTCAGACCGTCGCCACGTCCCAACTCGGAGATTTGAGGCGCGCGGCTTGTGTCCTGTCATACACGGCAGAGTTTTTAGGATTAAAAAATCTGTTATGAATCTGAAATTAAATGTAATGTAGGGCACAATCAAGGGCAATTCGTTGGTTTGAATGAATTATCTTTGTTCATCGCGGTTTCATATTTAAACATCCCCTGGCCCTGCCCATGTGCGGGGGTTTGAGTTCCCCTCACCGCTTCACTTTAATCAAAATGTCAAACTGGGGTCTACAAGCGTGACCCCTAGTGGCGACAGTGCGCACCATTCGGTGGGGAGGCAAACCCAGGCCATTCAGACAAAAACTGATTTCCATCAGATTTCCGAGATAATGGTAATTTCACAGATAACAGTGAATCTATAATGTGAAGTAAAATGCAAATTACCCTCTGCACCCACCCTGATGAATTTTACCCCGAAGAGCAGATTTATAATTTTCCTATAGCTACTGCATCTCAGTGAAAAGGGAGCCCCATCTTTTCTGGATTGATAAGCAAGAAGTAGAGTCTCTCATAGCTTTTATCTAGTGAGATGATCTCCAGTTTCATGGGCTGAAATAAGAAAATTAGACCTCCAACTCCAAAGAAATGACAGAAAGAGGCAAATGAGATCACCGCAGAGAGACAGATATGACATAGAAAACGACTGTGTACATCAACTGTTATTCATTAGAAAAGCAACATGATGGTTCTTATTTAAAAACACTAGATAATTTACAGAAAGGGGAGTACCACACCACATGGCAGAATAGCCCCAAAGTACAGTGGAACGATGAAAATGAAGAGGCTTTTAGACCTAATGGACAATATGATCTGTCAACAGCGGTAAACACTGCACGACGCTTCTGAGCGCAGTTTCTACGAATTTGGTTCGTTTTTGTTCTCTTGCTCGACGGCCATTAATTGCAATGAACGGAGGTGGTAGCGGGCTCCCCTGGGCACAGCCTCAAATTGAAGTTTACAGACACGGCACTCGGATTTATGGCGGAGGCTCGGCTAAGGTGCCTTTTGTGAATTGGCGCTCCTTTAATTCCTCTATAACCAAAAGCGGGGCATTTACAGGTTCCTAAAAAGGAGGTGGATCACATAATGTGGCTTAGCTGAAATAAAGCAGGAAGTGGGAAATCTGATCATTTAACGCTCCCATTAGCTTTTCAACTAAGTCCGGTGACCAGGAGGCCTCAGCCGTGGCTAATGATGAGCATATTACCACCGTCATTTACCCATCGGGAAAGAGGTAGGAAGGGTTGCCTTTTGTGTTCTCTAAATACACTTTCTTCATCCCCTGGGTATTTAGAAACCTTATCACAAAAATATCCCACTGCACCCACAATCTGAAGATAGCACCGAGCAGCGGGAAACCAAGAGGGACAGCTTAGTGAAAATAAAAACAGAGCTCCGTGCAGAGCGCTGAGCCTCTCAAGAGATAATGGAGACTGCAGATTTATCCGAGCACGTCGCACAGAGGCTGGGAATGAGGAGAGACCGGGAGATGCCGAAAGAGCCGCGTCTTTAGGAAACCCACTTACCTGAACGTGTATAATGGCGGCACAAATACAAGACACACCCGCACAAAAATCTAACTATAATACTTCCCCGAGCCCTGTACTGTCAGCAATAGTTGGTTTCGCAGAAAAGTTTGTGACAATGGCTGGCATTACGGGGTGAGAGGAAGTATAACGCTTCAAACCAATGTGTTATGAATCAAGACAAAGTGATAAACTTCACTCTATTCAGGCTGCGGATGGAGCGATACCACTTTTTTCACTAAAGATTCTGAATTCTAAATTTTAAGTATCATGCAATAGAGAAGCAATCTGATCCATTACTTTTACAGTATGTACTTAGGTGCTTAGTTGTGGGTCATAACGATATTATAGAGACATTAAACACGCTCCTACTGAATGTGAAAATCTAGCCATTAAAGTGAAAGTTTTTCATTAAAGTGGTAATCCGCAAGATTATTTTGTTTAAAAAAATCCCATATTTTATTCTTTTTTTTTTAGCTGGTACTTTTAAAGCTTTTCACAGCTTTATATGCATGTGCTCTTCTACTGTATGTGCTGTTTCCATCGCTGGTGGCAGTGTCCGCCTTTTCCCGGCAAGAATGCAAAGACTGGGCAGGCGTAAGAAGTGAATGGCATGAACTTGATAAACCGGTGTCGAATTGACGATATGGATGAACCTTTACAAAAAAGAACGGCACCCTCGGATGAAAAGATATCCCCACCACCTGAAGTGGAAAAAGGCAGTCAGTGTGATGGTCCACCGATACCCCATTTTGGTCTGGTGTAAGAGTAAGACGGATATTCGATATCATCAGTGGGGTCTGTCCATCCCTGATTGGAGCCTACCTGTTTTGGTTAAAGGGCTGGAAAAGAGCTGCTGTAACAGTCTGTTCTCTGAGGTTCTCAGCACCACAACAATATCTGCTGGGAGGGTGTCTCGGTTCTTCTCCAAAAAGCCATTCACATTATACAACACCTGTAGAAGACAACATGTCAACCTATTAGGGTTAGGGTGATCAAATCATCATCAAATCATCTACAGAGAACTAAATTGGAACACTTAGTAATAATTACAATTAAAAGATTATCTATTATTTTAGGACACAAAATCGGCATATTCTTGCTGTCTTGAAAGAGAAAACGATATAAATATCTCATACCTTTCCAGCATAATGCTGAATTCCAAAGCAAAGTTCCACACGTTTTGGTCTCCAGAAGTACTTGTAGCGTAAATTGTCCTCAAATTTATCTGCAGAAATTAATGGGAAAAAAAAGACATTATTCACAATCATCCTCCTAAACGGCTCAATGGGCAGTCATAAAAAGTAATACATCTCCTCAGCCTTAAATGCTCGTAAAGTCTGAGCATGATTGTAACTGAGTGTATTTCCACATGTGGAGCTCGGCATCATCATGTCTTACCCACTAGTGTCTGCTCGGTGGCCTGTGGGAAGCGGCTCTCCTCGTCCAGGAGCGACAGCAAACCCATCGGTTTTTGGAGAAACATGTCGAGGATGGGCCTGTTGTCCTCATATTCCACCAGACTGGCATCAACTCCTTCGCTCTGATATTCCATCTAATTAGAACACGCAAATGTAGAACAATCTACAGTTAATGATTCACTCTGGGATAAACAATTTGGATATTTTTTGGGGGGTGGGTGGTGTAATCAACAACACCAAACAGATGCAGCAGCTCTCTGTGGTGGAAATTTACAGTATTTTAGAAAGTTTTAGTGAATTCGTAATACAGAGCAGCTCTGAGATAACAAATAGAGCCACTTACTGATTCATAATTTATTTCAATTTGCAAATAACCCGCAGCAATATCATATTGTTGCATCTACTTAATCCAGATCAAAAAGTTCATTTAAATATATATTTTACTAATAAAGTGGAACCAATAGATCTAAACTGCCCTCATGTTTAAGTCATCAACACAGAGTAATCAGCTTCTCAATACAAATGGATGGAAGGATGGAACAGGATGGATGGAACAGGACCGCAACATACTGTACATGTAGAGAAAGTTTCTTCAAGAGTAAAGCTAATTTTGTATTGGCAATGTTTAATATTTTGAGATTTATCATTCATCAATATTCACATTCCATTTTCATAGACAGTCCTGGATGATACAGCTTCAATATGAAATTCTTACTTGTGAAATAATGAAAAATACTATATTATATTATATTATATTCATATATCATATATCATATATGCTCTTTGCTCCTTTACACTTATTGTTAGTGCGTCTATAAAGGTCTGTTGTAAATAAATAAAAAGGCATCATGGAATCTTTCCTTTGATGAATGTCTAATTATTTCCATCAAGGAAAATAAAGACACAACACACTGCCACGCAAACAACTTCATTAAGTCCATTAAAGGTGCAGTGTGTAGAGTGTAGCAGCCACCGGCAGTGAGGCTGCAGAGCGGTGCAACACGGAGGCCTCAGTGGAAGAGGCTCCAGCCCCCATGGAGATATAAACGGCTCATTCTAAGGTAACGAAAACACGATTCTTCTTTTCATGGGATTATACACTAATTAATATATACTTATGTAATATTATATTCCATTTCTGCCAAGTCCGTTCCGCTACATGCCACTAAATTCCATACAATGCACATTTAAATGGGTAATTTGGTGGAGAGTGAAGAGGATGAAGAATCCATATATTTTATGTTTTGTTTAATTCTGCCCTGCTAAGTAGTAAGCACTAAAACAATAGGATGATTATTTATTTATTATTATTATTATTATTTTTATTTTTATTTATGCAATACATTTTTATAGCCTGTATATTTATATAAGACTTTTATGATTTGGTGGCTTCCATCCAAAGCACATGCCGTGAATACTAATTTTTTTTCTCTCTCACCTGTTCCAGAGCGAATATGTGCTGGTTAAAGTAAAACTGGATCTGCTCGTTCGCGATGTTGATGCACAGCTGCTCAAAGGAGTTCTTCTTGAAGTTTTCGAATCCAAAGATGTCCAGGATTCCAACATTCATGCCACACTCCGCCGCACTTCAAAGGAGGGGAAAGGGGGACAAACAAAGTTATTCTTCTATGTAACAGAGTGAGCAAATCCCCGGCAGCCACATTGATTGATAAAACTTTAATGATAATGCGAGTTCAACCCAAATAGAGAATCTCTGGTCTGACTGGCCTAGTCTGGCGAGAGAATAAATCACAAACATCAGCCTCCGACACTGTCAGGGAACGTCGGAGTGCCTGTTGGCGTAAGTCGGAGAACGGTCATTTACAAGTGGAATGCAAATAGAATAAGTGCAGGATTCCCGGAGTCCGACTTCTCTCCGCGATCCGTCATTATCATGCACGCAGAGGTCACCTTATCCCGGCTCCAACAGGTTATTAACGGCAATAAGAAAGAGGCAGCAGATGGAGTGGAGACAGGAACCCGGGCTTTTGTACGTCTTTGAGATGACGACTCCCTGACAGCCCTACGCTCACACTTATGAAGGGAATTCGTTCGGATCAATGAGCAACCTCTTTACAGTCTCTCTGAAGTCCTTTTAATCATCCGAATTATTATTTTCTCGGCACGCAACTCCGTATCAAAAATTTATTACACTTCTTCTCCTCTGCCTGTTCGCGCGTCTGCTGTTTGGGCATTGATATTCTCCACCGCCTTTGCGCTTCCACCTCAACGGTCTTCGCGTTCGCCCTCCGCAGACTTCCCTTAATGGCCGACGAAGTTTTTACGGAGACAGACGCTGATGGCGGGAGACAACCGGAGACGGAGGCGCGGGGATGTCGGACGTTAACCCTCCCCGGTGCTTGCGCTTGTACCTCGCCCCCCCCGCGCGCACACACACACCAAATATTCATGTCGGGCTGCAGCAGGGTGTTGATGCGGTTGACGATCCAGCTGAACAGGCGTCCGTACAGGGCCTTGGACATGGCGTCGCGGACGTCCGTGGCCTTGTCCACGGTGTTGGTGCGGATGATGGTCTCGCCCCTGGTCACCACGCAGTGCGAGGTCAGGGCCTCCTGGAGCTCCTCGGGGCCGATGCTGAGGAGGGACGCCGCTGAGGAAGCACATAGAGAATTATTATTGATTTGATTAGGAGGAAAAATAAACTGAGCGCAAATCAATGATAGGATACCAGTTCAACGTAATTGAATTGAATTAAAGGTACAATATATAACTTTTCCGCATTAAACTTTCTAAAAACCACTAGACCTGTGTTATATATTTTGTTGAGTTGTGTACTTTACATGATCCCAAATGTTTCCAACAATTTTCAAACCCAGAGAAATCCCTAATTTTAAAGTTGTTAACGGAGCGTTTCATGAGGTCGTCTGTCATGGCGTCTATCACCTTTACCCCCTCTACTGCTACAACTTCCACCTTTACCCCCTCTACTGCTACAACTTCCACCTTTACCCCCTCTACTGCTAGAACTTCCACCTTTACCCCCCTAATGCTAGAACTTCCGGGGCAACACAGGGAACACCGGATGTTACGTCAGAGGACTCCACGTAATCTTTTTTCTAAACTTTTCTACTCTACTATTGTTTGTATTGTTCTACTATTCATCTACTAACTATTGTTTGATGGAGCACTATTATTTATCGCCGTTTGCTGTGTGTTCTGTCGCAGAAGCAGTCCCCATAGAGTGCACGCGTGACAAATGAAGACTACAACTCCCATGATCCCACGCTGCTTCTGATGTCACCAGACGCCATCTTTTTTTGTTATAGTTTTGATTGAGAGACCCCTAGCTGCAGAAATTACATATTGTACCTTTAACTGAATTGAAATCACGACTGTGTCTCACCATTCTCCAAGGCCTGGGGGTTAGGCACTTCACTCTTATCCGTCTGATGCTGTGACGTGATGGCCGTGAATTGAATATTTCCAATGTTTAAAATCCCTGAGAGTATTCTGTACACAGAGTTGACTTCCTAAAAAAAGACAGAAACGCATACGAGAGTGTGTAATATAGGACTTAACTGTATTCGACCCTGTGAGGAACGAGTGTTGTCTCAGTCGACAATACACAATACAGCAAAAATTACATAAGAAATGCAAGAATGTACATTTTATTCAGTATTTTGGTTTACCCTTTATTTATTTTGGAAAAAATATGATCTAAAACAATATATAAGCTCTCTTTATGTGTTCGTCAGGAAATCGTCAGGATACCTCTTCAGTGAAGCCAATGATTCGGAAACAGTCCTGAATTGCATCAAACTGCTCCTTGTACAGTTTACTGGAAACAATGTCCTGCATCACTTTGCAGTGCTGGCTGTCGATGTACCTGCAGGGAGGAAGCGACGAGTGACTCATACGACTAATAGTTGTATTTGGGTAGAAAGGTGACTTAACTGAAGACCTTAATTGCTGACCTGGGAGGTGTCTTGTCTGGTAATGTGTAGTTCCTCAGTTTACCTTGGTGGTACAGGCCGGCGTACATGTAATAAAATATGTGGAAGTTTTTCTCTCCCCTGTGGAGAAACAGACAGAGTCATTGGGAGACGAAGAAACAAACGTAGAAACACGCGGCTGGGTTCAGCAGCACGTACGCTGCCTGCTTGATGACCCTTGACTTCTCCAGCAGGTATTCGGAGATCTTGGCCCCCATGACAGCGCCAGTCGGTGTGAACTTCATCTCCAGGTACTTCCCAAAACGGCTTGAGTTGTCGTTGATGGCCGTGCAGGCGTTTCCAAAGGCCTCCACGAGCGGGTTCACCTGCAGGATCTTTTCTCGCAGCGTCCGATTGTTTGCCTGCGAGAACAAACAACAACAGCGACAGACCTACCTGAGGTGGTGGGCATAGTTATGATGTGATGATTTGCAACACAATGCAGATCTTTCCATTGGAAGACTCGTCACCTGTGTACATTACCTTTCCCAAGTAGGTAAGATGTTGAACGATTAAATGGGCACTCTCCGTTTTTCCTGCGCCACTTTCCCCGCTGATAATGATGCACTACAATGAACAGTGCACAATAACAATTCAATAGACGGGTTTTCTCCTATCTGCGACTAAGAATTGTTGTATATTAGGGGTTTCACGACTATTGATTTTTACTAGTTTTTCATAATAGTAGTCGTCTTTTACCTATTATGTAAGAAAGACGCAGAGAGAGGAGTTCTAATTAACAATGAAAATTTAATTTTGAAAATAAAATTAATTAGGATAATTTTTTAATACCACATATCTGAACTAAGATATGAATGTGAATACATATTTTAATAAATAATTTTACTATACAATACAATCATTATCACCAGTAAATCTGGTGACATTGACAAAAATTATGTTGTCCACGACTAGTTGACTGCTGTCAACAGTGCCGACTAGTGGTCATAGTAGTCGACTAGTCGACGAGTTGACGAGTTGACTAATTGGTGAAATCCCTATTGTAGATACATATTTATAAAATAATGGTGAAAAAGCAAAAAATAAGGACAAAAGTGTATATATAATAATATGAGAAAATGTTCATCATGCTCATCATTTTAAATCAGAACTAAAGCTTTTTACCAGTGATGGCAGAATGGGATAATCTCTAATTCACTACCTGGTCTTTGCAGAAGGTGACCATGCCCTGGTAGGCCGCATCTGCAGTGGCAAAGATGTGAGGGGGGTTGTCGGCTCGCTTCAACCCGTGGTATAATTTAGAGAACTGGAAACACAGGTACATACAGTGCAGCCGATGAGCAACACGAATGAGGATTCCCTTTGTGGTATACTGATGTGGTTGATAATACATTTGATTTCGTAGCATTCCCAGTGTCTGCACCGACCTGGGGGGAGTAGATGCTGAGGTTCTGGAAGGGATTGAGAGCGATCAAGATGTCGCCGACGTACGTGTAGATCTGCAGCTCGTCGTACCTCTTCTGGAGGTGGCTGATTATTATCTCCTGCAGATTGCAACCAACTGAATCAGTGTCCGTGGCGGTACAAAATGGCAGCGTCCGTGGAGGAGAATCTATGGAAACTCTACTACGAAACTCGCGAAAAAGGCAAAAGTCCATCTCTAGAGGGACTAGAGTTGCGGTGCAACATGGCGGCCTCCGTGGAAGGGGCTCCAGCCCCCATGGAGATTTAAACGGCTAATTCTAAGGTAACGAAAACACAACAATTCTTTTATTTATGGGATTATACACTAGTTAAAACATACTTATGAATATTATATTCCATATTCCATTCCAAGTCCGTTCTGCAAAATGCCACTAATTCTACACACTGCACCTTTAAATCCTACCTCGTCCAAGAACTCCAGGTTGACCAGATCGTCATCGGGACAGCTCTCTATGATGAGGGTTTTACGAGTATTGATCCTCTCGCGCCTGTGAGCAGCCGAGGACATGCCAAGAAAAACACAGACAGCTTCTTAATTGACCAGTGAAGTGCCGACAAATGCAGAACAGTAATCTGTCCGGCTGGTTATGAGACTCCCCCTTGGCTTGTTTGTGGCCCCTTAAGACGCTCCCTGAGGAGCCATCTCCTATTTTTACATGCTATAATTGCACTTCATCTCTGTTTTGACCTATCGCTCTCCGCGGGGGCCCCGTGGGCAGGGGTCAGCGCCGAACCAGCTGGCTCAAAGGGAACGCTCAAATGTTCAAAACCTCAGGGGGGTGGGGGAGCCACACAATGTATATACATGTGTGTGTGTTATTGAGAGAAGGGTGGAGGGAGGGGGTATCTCTGTGTGTCTGCTCGCTTACAAGCATGTCTATATGTGCAGTGCCCTGTATTAATTTAAATGGGCTAGACGTGTGACAATGAAGTGTAATGAAACGAAATACAGAGTGTATCATAAAAAAAACTCAGCTCACATGTTCAACCATCCAAAAAGAGATTTTGACTGTTTCCTCATTCACAAGAGGTATCTATATTCTATTAGAATGAATAATCGATGACACGAGGTGACGAAGTGAACGAAATATTCAATCCCGTTCCATGGAGAGTTGTGCAGCTGAATCCTCACTATTTGCAACCCCAGAGATCCCCTTTCTTAGAAAGACACAACACCCACTAGTTCCCACCTCTCTGGTGCTCCCTGCTGCAGCTACTTTTAAGTTGTCTATGTCTTCACTCTTATCTGGAGTCATTGTGTGCTGAGCTGTGGCAATGAGAGACTAAGCTGGGCGAGCCCGGTTCTCACCCTACAAGCCCCTAATCCCATTATCCACTTTCACAGTGGACAGCGACTCAGGATCAGACCCACACCCTCACTGCACGCTCACTCCGGAGGGGAGACGCAACGGGCTCGACATCGACACTCCCAGTCAAGGGTGCGTTTTATGTGAGACTGACTTCTTGGTAAAAAGGACTCCACAGTGTTCCCAGAGACGGGACTTCTGAGTCAAATAACGTAACGCTCCTTATAGAGTGAGTGCATATTTTAATGATTTAATGTGTCATAACACAACAACACATAAAACACAATTAAAGCAATCAAATCAAAGCGTTTAATTTAAAATATATATATATATAAATAGATTGTATTTCGGATTTCAAAATAAATATATTAAGATATGCATGTATACATATATATACACATGTTATATAGAGAATGTGAAGTTTGACGGCTGCTATGGGTCGCTATGGACTCCGGTCGCCATTTTGGGAGGATCACTTCCATTCAATTGCATAGAGAAATAGCTAAAATATACAAAATGTACAAAAATGGAGAAAGGAAGGGAGAAGAAGAAGGGTGGAGGTTTCACACGAGACGGTTGCCAGATATTCTGTGGCAGTATTTCACCAAACAATATTTACAAGACGTCTTTTATCTCAGAGATTTGCCGACCGACATTCTCAGTCAATGCGAGCGATCCTCCCAATATGGCTGCTTGCTCCAGCAATGTGACGCCAGCTTCACGTTCTCTATATGTATATATGATATTTGAAGATCTAAATACACATTATCTTAATTGTTAAAAAACCATTATCTTCAGTAAATAGCTGAATGAATAACCCCATCCCTTCATTCATAAAGAATACAAAGAAATTGAGCTGAACCGTAGCCATTTCTCCACAACTAAATCAATCTTGTACAGAGTATTTTACTCCGAGATTGGTTTAATCACATGGGTGGTGGAGTTCTTTGTGCTAAACGCTCCAAATCAAACGGCTGCCACGTCCACTGATCTAAATGGCTTTTTATTAATCCAAGGTTAGTCAGCACAATCACTCCTACCAAATTAGTTGCACCTCCCTAACTTCTCTTTAATCACTATACTGTCCATTAATGGGGCTCATCTTTGTCTCTGTAAGAGTGTAAGCAGATGAAACCCTGCCCCCTACTGGAGAGAAAATATATCTTCATTTGATTTTATAAATAAATTAAATTAAATTAAATTAAATTAAATTAAATTAAATTAAATTAAATTAAATTAAATTAAATTAAATTAAATTAAATTAAATTAAATTAAATTAATTTTTATTTATTTATTTGTTTGTTTGTTTGTTTGCTTGTTTGTTTATTTTTATTTATTTTTATTTATTTTTATTTATTTTTATTTATTTTTATTTATTTTTATTTATTTTTATTTATTTTTATTTTCTATGGGTTTTATTTAATGAGTTTTATTACTAGCATTGTTTTCTTTCACTCTTCTTTTTTACGCACTTCTTTATGACCCATTAAGCACCACATTGGGTTTCCCATGTGAATGAAATGAGCTTTACAAATTAAGTTGGACTTGCTGTGACTCGGCATTACGCAGAGTTCTATCGTGCGTTGGCACCTCCGCTCCGTTCCGGTTTTCGGTACCGGTGCGTTGATGCAAAGCTCTCAAACAGAGCGGCGCCTTTCTCAGACGCGTCGTTACCTTTCGACGGTTCCGCTGGCACTCGAGCTGCGGAGCGCGGCCGTCCCGCTCGTGCACACGCGCCGCCGCTCGGGACAAACATCCGATTGTCTGAAGGAATGTCTGAGCTCGCGGGGCAGCGCACTTCCGCGGACAACAAAGGCCCGGCCTGCTACGGCCGCGCTCAGGAAATGCCTCGGAGACGCCGAAAGGCCGGTCTGCTCTTGCGCGTCGCTGCATCGTTGCAGCGACCCCGTGGGTTTTTGGAATGTGACAGGCGCGCGGAGGAACTACTTGAAGCCGACGACCCGACCTGAAGAGTTGCGTCAACGCAACCGAAAGCTTTTCTTTTAAAACAAATTTCCCTTTTTCTGCTCGGCGTGACCTCATTGGGCGCCGCGTAACTCATCAACGCGAACGAAGGACCTTCGAGACAACTTCCCTAAAACGACCCTGTTTAAACACCTTCTGAGCTGTTTAAATGGGGAGCTGGTTAGTGGTGATGGTTCTGACACCACGCAGCGCAGGAGGCCAGATGAAATGATGATCTCATGGCTGACTCACTGCCACAGGTTTAAAATGGTATTTATTGCCTCCTTAAAGCAACATTAAGACCTTGAAAGCAGGAGCCCAATCTCTCTGGTTTACGCGCCCTCCGACTTATTTACCTTCCGCCCGCCCGTCCGTGACCCGCTGCAGGGATCAGCTCAGGGGGTGGATTTCTAACGGCGTTAGTACCAGAAACGGCTCTTTGTCTCCTGTTCAATAGACGGCACGACAGTCTGGGTTTCATTTACCTTCCTCTTCGCCATAAACCGTAACTCTTCCGCAGGACAACCCCGAGAGACAGCGGCGGTCACTGATTCACCTCATTGTTGGCGCTTTAATCACAAAATAAAGGAATAGAAGCTCTCTGCGATAATTATCAATCAAGAAGGCGACCAGGTTAAATAAAGGTTTCAATCAATCAATCAGTCAGGCTGACATCAAAATGTCTTGTCTTAGCTCACATTACAATAAAGTCATAATAAATACAAGTAATCAGGACAGTATAGTGTTATAGTATCAGTATCAGTATCAATATTAATGTAAAAATTTTTTGATTTTCCTCAAGAGTCACGCTTTTAGTTAAAACAATCACAAAGTCATGTTGAAACAGTAGATTTAAAACTTTTAATCACAGAGATGAATGAGTGACTCAAAGGTTTCTTTGCATTTCACTCTAATAACAACGTGCACGGCGCCTGCAACCAGTTCCCCAATTCAGCGGCGGAAAGAGGAACTAAGTGGCTGAGAGTTGAACCGACTGTACCTTATTAACTCGTATTATTATAATTATAATAATAATAATAATAATAATTATTACTATTATTATTATTATTATTACTATGATTATTATTACTATTATTATTATTATTATTATTATTATTATTATTATTATTATTAATAATAATAATAATAATAATAATAATAATAATAATAATAAGAATAATAATAATAATAATATTATTATTATTATTATTATTATTATTATTA
>OMKR01046553.1:7471-24562 GCA_900302355.1 Cyttopsis rosea | reverse complement strand
AACTAAAAGGGGTTATAGAGGATTCCTTCCCTTCAGAGCCACGGGTGTGGGAGCGGCACTTAAAATGAACTAACGTATCTTGATATTGTGTAATTTACTGACTTGAGTCATGCCGTAACACATCGATGGACATTAATAATCGAGCTAAATTGGTTTTGGATTGAAGTCCTGTGATGTGGGGGTGATGCAATGCCTATTTGCACGTAAAGCGCAAAAACATGTTTTTGGTTTTTGAGTGGCGGGCAGTGGCCTACAAAGTGAATGCCATGTGGAAATCTCTTCGTCTATGACCAATACCAAGACTTCTCATGACGTAACATCCCTACGAATTAACTGTATGGTCCATGTGAATGAAAGAAAACCCTCAGGAAATCAGGAAACAAGGAAAAAATGCTAATTTCTAAGGGACATTATGGTTAATATTCTTGGAACTGAATTGGTGGTAATGAGGTTGAAAGACAAAATAATCCCATTACAAAGTTTGCACATTGTAGTTGATAACGCATTTTCATTCCGCTCCGCTATTTCGCCAATTTTTAGCGGTTTCGCACGTTACCGGACGGTAGTACCCCTTTTCTCACAGCGTATTCTGGTGATGGACTCATTACACGCTTAACGGATGATTGAAATTAAATTTTTCCACCTGCCATATTGGGACAGCATCAGTTTGGAGGTTTGAAGCCGCCAAATTTAGAATGGTTTTCACTGTCGCAAATGCACTTTAACAGGGTTTTTGGTGAAGCTGATGATTTATCGCCATTCCCACTGTTTAAAATAATTAATGTAATAAAGGAAATTAAATTTCAGAAAAAGTCAATATTGTTCAGTGACTGATGAGGAGATTGAATGTAACGAACTGTCGAGAGGTTTTGAGAAATTGATTGGCACGGGGACCTATTATGCTCCGTTTCGACAGGTTAATACAGGTCTCTGAGGTCCCCAAAACATGTCTTTGAAGTTTTTTGCTGAAAATACCACTCAGATTATGCATTCTAGCCATTCTAACATGACACATATCCCCTCCTGCTCCTGGCGCTGTTTCAGTGGGTGTGTCGCTTTATATGAAAAAGAGCTGCTGCTCCCCACACCCACTCCGGAACTGTTTGGCCCAGTTCTGTGAGCCCGTTGTATGAAGCCCTTCCAGTATTTCTTCTTATCAGTCCACCAAAATCTGTTTCTGAACAAATTTGAGGCGGGAAATAAGCAATGCAGTTGCTGAATCTTCACTCATATTAGATCTACGAGGCCTAATTTAAAAGTTTATTCCGACTTTCCCCGCAGGGAAAGTGCCCGCAGTGCTCCAAGCACCGGAGGACTTTTTTTGTTTAATTCAATTACGGAAACATCAGAAAATAAACTAAACACATCTACAATAAAAACACTATTTTAGTGGTTTTGTTTGGAGAAACTCACAGCGGATCGCGTGGCACAGCCGTTTCTTTTTTTAGAAAGAAACACACAGCAGAATAGGGAGAAAAGGGATAGTTCGCATTTTGGTGGCTAAAATATGTTTTGCTGCTGGCCTGTCTGCACCAATACATTCCGCGCCGGCAATCCTGTCTGCTTCTCCAAACTGGGAGCGCACAGACCACAATCTACTGCAGGTAATACACTGACTATGGATAAGTACCTCATACAACCCCACTTCAAAAATTGAGAACTATCCCTTTAAATACTTACATTTCCCTCGTCTGTGGTTTTGGTACAGACAGTTGGTATTAATTCCTCTTTCTTTTTATTCCGCTTTTGGTATTTCTCCAGCCGTGGGTGGAGGTAAAACGTAACGTAGGGTTGGGAGACAAATCGTAACGGCGTGTTGACGACATGTTATCTGAAATAGGGAGCCGACAAAAAACTGACTGGGTTATCTTATCAGAGACCCAAATGTACGTGCACAAGCACTGAAAAAGTGAGTTTCTCACTCTTAATAGGGCCCCTTTAAATAAATAACGAGAAACTAGAAACAACAGGAACCGAGGATACTTTCAGTATGATCCAGAAAAGAAAGTAAAGGTCTGTAATCCTTTAGAGTTTTGTTACGTTACGTCGAATTGTCTGTATGTGTCTGTGTGCGTACGTCGGTTAATGTTTCAACCGCACTGATTTAAGGTCTGGGTTTTTGCTATTTCTTTGAAAAGGAAAGGAGAACTGTTGGATCGCCTTTAAGCCCAGGGTGAAGTTGCAGCAGAGTGGTAAGTTTCTCAGCGAGGTTCGTGTTACCAATGATGATATATAACCAAGATTTTAATAAGGCCTGGATTGAAAAATGGTGAACCTATCTTTTAATCAAGGCGGTTAGTACCTCATTACCGTCTCCACATTTCCACGTTCGATATAAAGCAGTGTGATCTGGAACAGATGGGGAAACTCTCCAATGGGACCGAGCGGGTTGAACAAGAGCGCAGTGTCCTAAGATCTCATGGTTCAGGGTTAAACAGCCTGGAAGGAATCTGATATTTAGTCAGTCGTGCGTGTTTTCCTTCATATATCTGTGTACATTTCGATATATACAGCATTTATTTTTGCTGCTGTCACCTCTGAATGGAGACCAAGTGGCAGCTGGCAGCTGCTCGCTGTAATGATTTTCTAATGTTCTTTTGCACATTCATTATTTTCCACCAGCGCGACTCCCAGTCGAGAAGAAAACGTGACTTAAGACTTCGGTTGCCGAGCCGGTCACGTCACGTTCGCATCAAAAGGGATAAAAGGACCCGGCTTCCAGCATCGTGAAATTCGACGATATCGCCGATCCGGGAAGCCGCTCGGAACGATTGGTAACGAAAGTGTGAAAGGCGGGCGATCGTAGAGGTGTCGGCGCTAATTAGCCGCGTCTTTGATGTGGCGCGCCGCTCTTTTCCAATGGAGCTGAAAGGTTTAAAACGCTGTACCTTTTAATGAGGCCTGCCAAGATTACTCTGTGTGCGCAGTCCTTGCCCTTAAAACCTGAGTGGCTGCAGATTCTAGCTCTTCAAGTCCTCCCGTACATTGCCCAGTAAAGTTTACTTACTGTAAGCTTTGGCGCTGTTTTTAGGTGTTTTTATTTTTAAGGCTGAATAGTACTTGTTTTGGGTTCACAATGACATGAATGGATAATACACTGAACAAAAATATCAACGCAACACCTTTGTTTTCGCTCCACATTTCCATGATCTGAAGTAAATAATCCAGGATTTTTTTCTCGGCTCATAAAGAGCTTATGTCTTTCAAATTTGGCCCTTATTTGGCCATTTATTTTGTTCAATTTTGTTTAATTTCATCATTTGATCATCCATCTGCTGGACAGGTGTGGGCTTTTATTGTACCCTTCGTAAGGAACATCTGTGCACTGATCATGCAGTTTAATCAGCGACTTGACATGCCCCACCTGTCCAGTAGATGTATTATCAAATAATCAAATTTAACAAAATTGAACAAAATAAATGGCCAAATTAGGGCCAAATTTGAAAGACATAAGCTCTTTGTGAGCCAAGAAAAAATCCTGGATTCTTCTTCAACTCATGCAAAGTGTTTATATTTTTGTTCAGTGTATATAACCAAATGATAGGTAGCCCGAACTACTATTCTGATTCATAATGCAGGGGAATATGTATACAATTAAAGTGGAAATCCATGAGATCGTCTGTTTTGGTTGGATTACACTACCCAAGTCCCAGAATTCCATTCAAAACTGCAATGTTTTTTTTTTTTTTTTTTTTTCTCAAATCCAGGTTTACCCTCGTCTTCACTCTAAAGCCACACTACAGTATTTTTCAAATCTTAACAGATGTTGAAAATGAGACCCCACACATAACGACATCATGATACATTTAACAGTTTTTGTTCCTATAACTATTGCTATTCCTATGGCAGAGCAACGATTTGCCCAAACAGTACACCGCACACTAACAGATTCCATTCTCCAACAACCAGAGTCCTAATCTCGCGGAGCCACACCAGAGCGTTGCAGCGTTCGAAAGTCAGCGTTTCAGTCAGCTTGGCTCCCTTTCACAGTACAATCCACAGCCTGCGTCCTCGGGGTTCCCCCCGTACGACAGGATATCGGCTCGTAAATATAGAACATGTTTAATATTTGCGACTCATAACAACCCTCACACCACAGGATAATTTGGCACGATGATCTTTAGAACCATCAAAACATCGGGACTTGGCTCACGATTGTCATAAGGGGGGAATCGGGCCCAAAGTCGGCTTTATTATCTTGTAATGTGCACCCCGCTTTAGACGGTCAAATTATTTTTTGTTCACTTGAGGTGATGGGGATATATATATAGTATATACTTCTTGCGTGTGCACGGTGATTGCATTCTTGTCGGCGGCGGACCCAGCCACCAATGATGAAAATAGCAAAAAGAGGAGTGCATGCATAACACAAACACATTGAATGGCCAGCTAAAAATAGGGAGAAATTTGTTTTGACAAAATAATCTTATTATTAGTATTTCCACTTTAAATCTTTTCACTTATGGTCCTTTTTTCATCTTACGATGAAACAAAAAACTGATTTGATAAAAAAAAAAACAAGAAAAAAAAACATTGCGTCAAACAACAACTTAAAAAAAAATCGAATAACATTAATTGGAACAAAAGTCCCTTCCTGACGCGACTTGGTCTCGGGCTGTAATCGAGCTGCACGTTCGCTCAGACGGGACCGCCGCTTTCTTTGTTGGCCACACAAGGAGCGTGCGTTCGACTCACATCTGAGTTGAATTTGGGATGTTCCAATTCCCGCTAAACCAACCGACCCGGCGGGGTGAAACGGTCACGGCTCTGATGGAAAGCCGGCACACAACGCAGGTGGGAGCCCGCTGCCGCACATAGAGCGCATTAACCGCGCGGAGGTTAATGACGTGAAGTTCTGTACCGACGGCTCCTTATACAACCTGCGGTAGTGAGAGTTTTAACAGGCTGTGGGCACAATGGAGAGTCGGGCTAATGAGTCGAACGGAGAATTGCTGAGGAGTATTTCTTTTCTTTTTTTCCACTCTAGTCTCCAGACAGACCGTGACAAATAGGCCTACTATTGTCTTTAGACGACAACGGAAGGATCAAAAGCCTAGAATTCCAGTTAATTCCTTTTCATACATTTTTTTTGGAGATGGACTGAAGCTGCCTTAAGTGAACTTCGAGTAAATGACGATTCTACCCTTCCACTGTTTTCTGGCCCTGCATTCGGAAATGGCATAGGCCAGGCGTGGCCAAACTACGGCCCGCGGGCCAACTGCGGCCCCCTGTCCATTTTTAAGTGGCCCAGCGTGAATTTTAAAAATAAAATGGAATATGGCCCGTAAGAACATAGTCTCTAAAATTGCACTGTATGTACATTGCACTTCTTAGTTTTTTGTTTTTGTTTTGTTATTTCTTATAGTTACTTTGATAGAAAATGAATGTTCGATGCACAGGGGTTTTATGGTCTAAAAACACCGTTTTTCTTGCAGTGTAACTGGTTGGAAATTCCTGTGGTTATTGTTTTTATTTTTTGTTTTTATTATTGTTTGGCCCATGACTCCTTATATTTTTCTGTATGTAGCCCACAACCAAAAAAGTTTGGCCACTACTGGCATAGGCCTACATACTACATACTACACATGCATACGATCGTCCAGCGTACTTTAGTATATGAGTTAAAAGAACGATGGATTCTCAGACATACTACATTGTGATATATCCACTGCATTGTGGGACACGTTTGCCAGCGGTTCGGACATACTAAACACTAATTTGGCGTACTAGACAGTATGCTACTGTGTAAAACGATTTTGCGTCTTAACTACGGTGGCCGAAAAGTGCCGTTCGCTGAGAATCGGGAATTGGGAAACGCGCCGTGACTAGCGAGGAAATCCGACACCATACAAAACCCGACTCTTAGCATATTACGAGCGTATCGCTTATCGTGGCTTTAAAAGCGAAGCGAATGCCGCTGCGATATCGCAAACCGGGGACCAAAGACTGACGCGGCACAACCGAGGGAGTTTTTGCTCAAATTTGTGGTATTCGTAGTATGTCTAAACACAATAACACTCTAAAAAGGATCCTGGTCGGCAAAAATAGAACCCATTATCACGAAGCAGGTAATGCTTACAGGCTCCCCGGCCTCGCCGTCACAAATAAATGGGGCGAGGGCGCAGAACGTGATGGAGATGGAAATGCGATCAGGCGGAGTTTGCTCAGGTGGTTAAAGCCAGCCTGCAGTCACAGGCACACTTATCATAATGTGATATCTCGATTAACTCTCACGGCGAGGCCTATGTGGAGGAGGAGGAGGAGGACGGGGTGGTTGCATATTACCTGGAAAGAATTTATTCAAAGCGGTTTTTATTTAGGCTTCTCCATCATCGGTGCGAGTGGGCAATTTATGAGTCTGCTGCCAGTCATTCCACAACGACTCCCCAGGCCACCTGCGCTAAATCCCTGCCGGCGGCCCCCGAATCCACCCTGGGAATGTGCATTTCACGAAACGCCGGGACCGGCTTTGACATTATATGGAGAAGGCCGCCGCCGGCTTTGGATCGTGCGGCACACTCCCCGGTTTGTTAATAATACGAATTATTGATTGATCGCTTTTAATGATAGTGCTATACGAAGCAGAGGTTAGAGCGCCTTCCCTGCATGGGATGCATGGGAAAAGAATGAAAGAACAAACTTCACTTTTATGCTTTTGTGTTGCAAGATCAAAATTGCAAGACTGTTTATCACATCCAACCGGAATGGCAGCTCTCTGTTCATCGGATCAAGTTGCACTCTGAAAGTGTCGACTGCTTTGAGATTCGGTTCTTTGACGAGTCACTCAGTATAGAGTAAAGAGTCTTTGATCATTCGGTTGAGTCGGTGTGGGGAGCGAGGGAGGACTTCCGGTGAACGATGAGTCAGAAGAGTCTCTGAGTTGAAAATGGAGTTCTCACAAGAATCGTTTATTTCTGTCAAAATGATTTATTTTGTTGGAATGCAAAGATTAAATCGGTCGCATTCAACATGAATTGTGCTTTTGCCTCGGACTTTCATTTGGTCCTTATTATTTTCAGTTGGCTCCCGACTCCCGAAGTTCACTTCACTAACTATTAATTTAGTCGGCAATAATAATAAGTACGGCTCTACATTATTTCTGACGTTTTTAGCGGTATAGTGTATATAGAACAGAAGAATATAATAGGGTTAGATGATAATGATACTGGTATAGTGCCTTGGGATCATTTCATTGTAAAAACCGTTCCATGGCAGAAAAAAGTTTGGGAAGCACTGATCTAGATTATGTGCATTCTAAAACAAGCTTGCAGAGAAAATGCTTCTGTAGCACGCTGGCTGTTCGGTTCGTTTTTAAGTGTTTTGTCAAGTGCCGGGGCAAGAGGAACATCAAAAGTCTGATCCAGACATACTGTATGTACAGTATACGCAGGATAATTCACGCGTTCCCGGTAAACAGTAGTCATGTTCTATCTGCCGTAGTAGATTCTGACAGATCCCAGAATGATTTATACAGAAGATTAAGCACCAGCTCCACTCGCAAAATAAAAGACAAGTGGCACTAAATTGAATGTGTATTATTCTCGCCGTCACCACCGTCACGTTTTGATGCCTGCGAGTGCAAGAGACTGATGATTGTGAGACGTTTGTTGGTAGACGGACCTCCCGCGGGGCTGACTGACTGACTGGGGGGGTTGGTTCTTGTCATAGTTTTCTCCTTTAATTCAATTCGTCGTCGGGGGCCCCACGATGGCAAACGCTTTACGACGTAATATAGTGATGGATTGTGCCTCGGCTTCCCCGAGGCGCAGCGAGAATATTTAGATGTCTGTTTTCACGTTGTCACCTAATGATTTCTCCTCTTAAAAAAAAGCAAAAAAAAGACCTCCCAGTAGTGGGCAATTCTTTCCTTTTGTTTCGGGAGTCCTCGTGTTCCCAGTCGTGGCGGCGGAGACTCTCTTATCATTTGACCTCTTGCGGACAATGGACCTCGCTTGCTGAAGGGGTTTGTCTGTTTAGGATAATAAAAGGATAAATACGATATTTTAAAGGGGCCCTATTATGAAAAACTCACCTTTTCAGTACTTGGGCACATTCATTTGGGTCTCTGATGGACCTACTAACACACAAACTGTGAAATATGACAACACTTAAAAACATGACAAAAAAAATGAAAACAATTTGTACAAGAGATTGTACGCCCGTTGCTGACAAATTGTCCAAACGATCGCATCTACACTGGACATAACGTACCGACACATCACGTAGCGCATCCGTACGCGGGAACGTACGCCTCCATAAAGGAGGCGAATGTGTGAATGAACCTGCTGCCTTTGCCGGATATGTTTTATCCAGCATTGTTATGGATTCCATCACACCACCTTTACGTCACAATAAGCAGGTATTGAGCGTAATATTCACCAAACAGAGGCGTCCGGTGTCTGTGATCTCTGTGGCTGCGGATGTTCACGCTCACGACTCCCGTATTCCGGATTACTTTTAATGGCTGACGCCATTACTGTACGCAGCACTGGGCAGTGTGATGCTTCCAGAAGTTGGCCAATCAGAAGAAAGTGGGCTTTCAGGGAGGGGGGGTTTAAAGAGACAGGAGCTAACGCGGCGTGTTTCAGATAGAGGCTGAAATGAGGGGCGGTGTAAAGCCAGTATAAGATAAATAATGGGTTTTTTGAACTGTGAATCATCAAAGCTACTCTAGTGGAGTCCCAGAATAAAAATATGAAGAGTGAAAATAGCATAATAGGGCCCCTTTAAAAAAGAAATTTTATATTTAAAGAAATCATATAAATTAAAATAAATAAAATACATATGAATAAAATATTTAAAAGAATTATAGAATATTAGAAATATATATATTTTTTAAATAAATAAAATATTTTTAATAAATAAAATATGAATAAAATACATACAACTCCAGGCCTGAGAGTATTTTGTATTTTGAGAGTATCTTATAAGTAGTTTGAGGGATTTGCCAGTTTATTCTTTTTAGTGGATCAGATCTTCCCTGGGCCTCACTCCTCCTCTGTCTTATGATGTATGAGGACTATACATTATGTAGGTATGAAGATTCTGAATGTTACTGTGCTATTCTCTAACACCTAAAAAGAATAACATTTTGACCAATGGCATGCTTTTACTTTGAAATACTTTGGATTTCATTGTCGAACAACTACTTCGCCATCCGAATGGAATAACGTTGATAATACGCACATCAAGTGTGTTTGCAATTACCCTATCCCTCCCCGGTTTCAAGTTTTATCCTTTCTTATCTTATTTCATACAAATGCTTTGAGTGACGAAGAATTTTAAGCCCCAAAATGATGTCAATTTCCGGAGCGTTGCTTCTTGATGTTAATCCGTGAGGTTGTGCTGGCAGCTGTGTGATTTGTTGATGTTTTGATTGCTGTGACTCAGACTATCTTGCTATCTGGCTTTGCTCTCATTTTTCCACCCTTTACAGATGGCGATGAATTATTCATTTCGCCCCGTGTGGCAGTTCGGTCCAACCGCCAGCAGGGGGCGACACGAAAGAGAGAGGGGAGGTGTGGAGCAAAAGAATGGACTTGGAGTGAAAGTTGGGCTAAAATGAGCCTCAGCACAAGATGAATAATGATGGGAAACTCTGAAACTTTGAAACATCATATACAAAAAAAACAAAAACTCATGGAATCTTGGAGACTTTTTACATCGCTGGCTAAAGTTGTATGTGCAACATATGCAAGAATTATGAATAATTGATCACGCTCCCAGAACAACAACAAAATCCCATTGCACTTTAATTATGCAGCCATATCTTCCCTGCCTCCATTCATCATTGACCTCCATTCGTTCGCCACATTCAAAAGCAAACTTTCTCTCAAACAAGTAACACACTTTTTGTCCTTGCAGGGACCCCTGTGCAACAGTCAGAAAGAGACTGTGGAATTAAGGCTTGCTGCTCTTGCTGCTCTTGCTGCTCTCGCTGCTCTCGCTGCTCTCGCTGCTCGTGCTGTAGGGGCTGGAGATGTGAGGCTTGACGAGGGGCCCGTAGCGATGAGATAAGATAAGATGAAATAACAGCATCTGCGTAAACCAGAGATGATCTGGGCCAATGCCCTGCAAGGTGTTCCCCACCACGGTGAAGTATCCGCCAAAGCCGGGTCTTTAGAGTCCTTGTTTGATGTGGAGGAGCCTCGTCCTAATTACCGCACGGAGGGTTAGTGAAGAGCTTTGCTATAAATGGATGGAGAACAAAGGGGTTTGGTAAATTACAACTGGTGCTGTTATTTCTTTAAAAAAATCGAAAATAAAGATAACCACCTCTTCCGCACAGTTTGCTGTAGCACTGTGTGCCTAGGATGTGATGGAGATTACCGAAAGAGGAAAAGCAAAGGAGACAGGCAAGGATTAGAGACCGCGAGAGCTGCCATTAAGAGTTTTGCTTTTGCACCTTCCTAGTTGTGGTCCTCGGGTGGAGCCCGGGCATTAAAGCTCATTGCGATCACACGCTTGATATTGTGAGTTGAATCCACAACATTCCTGCAAAGCCGTGATTTTGTGATTATTGGCAATGGTGCCCGGGTAAGTGGACCACATCCCAAGGCTGCAAATTAAGAAGATAAAAATGTTCCCCGCTCCAAACGCTGTCCATTCTTGCGGAGAAAGCCAAAGCACACTGTGGTTCTCTTTTTTTTTGCACACGATTAATGTCAGAAGCAAGGCTGAAGTTATGCATTCCCATCCCTGTGCATATTCCCCCATCATAACAAACCATCAGATGAAAAGATATATATACGTTGAGGCCAGGTGGAAGGCCTCGGCAGAACCACGCGGAGCTCCGCGGAGAGCTCTCGCCCCCACCGCTCGCCGTCGGCTGCGGAGGCGGGGATTCGTAATCGATTAAGCCGGCGACGTGTCATATGTTGGGGAACCTGACACTGTGAGCGCCGGACAAGCGAATCGTTTTCATACACCTTTCCAGTTCTACTGACAGTCGATTGGCAGCGATGTTCTCTCGGGGATAAGAAATTTGTTCCGAGATTTTGTACATTGACCCCTTTGACACTCGATGTAGGACGCCCATTACTGGTCAACGACGTGCCGAGTCACAACACAAAGAGAAAGAGAGAGAGAGTTCTCTTGTTCTTTTAAGGGAGATGACACCAGAGGGAAAGAAGGAGGGTTCTCAGAAAGCGCTGTTGACTCAAACGGTCCATTACTTGACCCATACTGTACAAAGTGTTTTTTTCCCAGCGGAAGCGGCAGTCCTGGCGGTCTAGACAAAAGAGGAAAAGTCAGTTGAAGCTCAACTGCGAACCCCTCTCTGAAGTCACCACATAAGCCGGCGTCCACGTCGGGGCTGCCACAGTCAATTAGGGCCAGCGAATTAGAGGGGAAACAATGGTCCTTTCATGAAAGGCACCGTTTATTATTACCAGCGTTTAAGTGGCAATGTGCTCCTGGCTAGTTTGTTACTATTAAAACCTGAGTGTGGAAACATAAGATTATAGGACGCATCTGACACAGAAAGGCTTGCGGAATTGGAGCCAAGGTTCTCTCAGAATCTCAGAATGTACTGTGTGTCAAACTTGGCTAAAGCCGACACTTCACGTGCATCCGATGAATGATCGCTCTCGGCGCATGTGCTTTGCGTTGTGCTTGGCCAATAAGAAAAAAAAGAAGCAAAAACGACAGCTATAGACATTGTGATACAGCACAGGTAGCATCGGAGCATTTAAAGGATAGGTTCTCAATTTTTCAACTATTGAGAAACTTACCACTCTGCTGCAGCTTCTCAATGTGCCCAATGGGGCAAACCATTAAGCCGTAAAAAAAAATCTCCTTTTCAAAGAGTTATCGTTGATGGGAACCAACATTTTAGGTTTTTTTAAGGTCTCGGGTTGAAAAATGGTCAACATAACAAACATGGCTGATTGTATTACAGAAAAAAGTAATCTTGATGTTACGCTTTTTGACACATATAGGCATGTATTTCTCTTATATAGAACATCATGTCATTTATTGTCTTCTAATCACAAACAAACAGCCAAAGTCAGTGTATACTGTTCTGGAAAAGTAAATTATTGTATCATTTACTTGATACCAATCAAGTAGTTGATCGAGTTATTGGATCACTTCCCGATTGTCCCATACTTACAGGTTAGGATTAGGTTAGGTAGTGAAAAGTGATGTCTGTCTGTCCTCTACTAATAAAATTTGATCTTGCAGTAGATGGAAAATATCTGGAATATCACTCAAACAGGTTGTATTTGAGCAGCTGTGCTGGCCACGATGGTGCCTACCACATTTTAAGTAGAGGATGTTTTCTTTTTTCTTATCGTTTCTTTCTTATATTTTCTCCCGCTTTGTTGGTGGCACATCAAGGGATGAGGCAGAAACATGTCCAGATGGTGCAGCCTCTGTTCCTCCTCCACACTCCGCTGGCCGCTGATTTGGAACGTCCCCTCTTCCCCTTGTCTGATGTTCTCCGAGAACATGGGGCAGGAATTCTTGGCACAACAAAACAGAGAAGCCCGAAAAGATCATGAATTTAAGCCACGGAATGCCAAGGAATACAAATCTTCTGGAGCAGAGCTCATTTTAGTTGCGGGTGATTTTGCTTTTCGTTAACAAATAGGTCAGGGAGCTTCTTGAACATTCGCGGTGGAGAACTCCAGGATGGACTGCGGTCCAGCATCTTCCTAGAGTCACTAATTAGAGCTTCATTTGCACCTTGAAGAAGAAATGCTTTATAAATCTTCAGTCCAACAGTGCGTATAATTCCCATCTGATGAGAACTAAGTGGAACAGCCAGGAGAGAACGGTTTATAATTATTTTTCTGACCCAGAACTGGAATAATAAGGGAGGATTAGCATACTTAGATAAACCCCCCATATTGCCCAAACACGCCCCCTGTGGGATGTTCTGTAGATGTTTGACACAGCGGGAACTTACACACAAGGCCTTGTTTTCTTGTTCGTTCATTCATACAGTAGCTGCCTCCACAGACACTATTCAGACCGCACTTAAGGCATCAGTATACTCACTGTGAGACAGAACTTTTCGATCAACAGACGGGTTGAGAACAAGAAGTGGGCAAAAATCGGCAATGGTTCGTTTCCTAGAGACCTTTCACAGTTTGTAGTATATCGCTTGATTTTATGACACTGCCATTATGGCATTTTCAGCACCAAGTCAGTCTCACTTGTTTGTCTCACTGCACCCAATGAGATGGATATGTAGATGGAAAGAGAAAAGTTGATTGGGTGGGACTTCTTGCCCATCAACGCCCATCAACCTACACTTAATAGCCCTTTATTGGTTGCCATATACACCACAGCCATGTCCCAGTTTAGGACCTAAGATCACCTGAGGTCCTGGGTCCCCACAACTTCCCGGGCGAAACACACCTGTCTTGGACGTATAAATGCAGAGTAGAGAATAACAATAGAAAGAGAAGTTAAGGGAAAACATCATATCTGTCCCTCAACGAGGGGCCTCTCACTCTTTTAACAGTTGGCAACTCTTCCTCTCAGACAGAGTGGAATTTGATTGTCGGGTTTGATTTGACTGGGCAGAGCTTGGTGACTTGGTGTATCTATGACCATACAGTAAGTGGTCAGAACAGGGCTTGGTGCTCCCAACTGCCTAAACGGAAGTATGTCAATTGGTTTTCATAGTCAATTAGAGATACCAGACAAGCAGCATGCCAAGCAACAGGGAACTCCAAATTCCTGCTCATTATTTTGTGCTAATAGCCTTCGGACCTGGCACCTGTAGTACCCGTGAACTGCTTCATACTGTAGGTGTAGTACTACAGGTCAATTAAAACCATTTGGGCAACTGCAAACCAAAGCAGCTAACAAGTGATTTTCACTGTCATTGAAATGTGTCAGATAAAGCAACGCCATGAAGCATCTCTTTAGCGGTTTGAAGCGGGTGCCGGCTCGCTGCTCTGATTCTGGATCCTATTTGAACCTTCCTGCTCGTTTCATCTTACATGAGTGCGGAAGCTGAAATCAGGCGGCGGAACAGGAAGGCTCCTGACTCAGCAGCTTTCTTTTCCTCTCTACGGGGAAGCTGTGAAGCTCGTCCGTGCGCCCCACAGTTTCTGCATTTGCTCGCCCGTGTACCCCGCCGTTTCTACAGTCGCTCAGAACCTGCCTGAAAAAGGGCAACATAAAAAGGAAAGCAAGGTCCGCTTAACCCAGGGTTGATGACGGTGAGGGGTTATCCAAGTCAAAGCTGATGTCTGAATACCTTGAGGGAAGGAATGAAATGAAATAAGCAGGCATGTGCCTTTGTTCTGAAATCAAAAAGCCCAAAGTGCTTTTCTTTGCATTCTATACAGTATCCACTTGATATGTCTCAATTTCCCTTTTGGGGGGTGGGGGGCACAGTTCTTCCCTGTTGCCTGTTAGCGCTTCTTCTACCATACAGATATAAGACCGGGTAAAAGGAACCATCAAGTTTCAATTCAATAAAGAGATGCAGATGGCACAGGAGCTGAGAAACGCTCAAAAACTGGAGCAGATGCGTCTTGAAAATGGGTATTAACTTGGTGTATAACATCACCTGAAGAAACAAAAAAGAAAATAAATCCCCTGTAGACTTCCTGAATATCCATGGTTTCGCAACAAAAAGCCGGGGGAAAGGAGGCTTTTCGGAGAGAGAATGAAAGAAGTGGCGGGGACACTGATTAGCTGCTGAGACAGATGGAGGGGCCTATGGTTCCTGTGAGATCCTGCAGACTGCCCAGAGCATAAGCTCCCAGGAGCCTCAGCGGGGCCCCGCAAAAGCTGCAAAAGACTCAGCTTGAGAGAATGCTCTAAGGTAAGAGGTAGGAGGCTACGCAAGAAGTTTTTTAACTAAATCTGTGACTGCTGAATGCCCCCCCCCTTTTCATTCTACTGTTGTGAATCCTCCCTGATCTCCCAGTATTTATATTTGTTTCATTCATTTGTTTTCATGTTTTACTTTCATCTGTTTTTTTCCTCATGCCATGTCACTAACTGTCATGTCATGTTCAGATCCACCCTTTTGCTTTGCCGTCACTCCTTTCCCTTCACCTGGTTTCCCCCGCCTGCAGCTCATCCCCTCATTAGTTCCTCAGTTAAATACCAGTCCACTTCTCTGTGTTCCCTGCCAGATTGTCTCTTGCATTACGCTGAGCTTTCCCGCACTACTACCTGATCCCCGTACATTCCGTCTGTGCCTCTGCCTGATTCCCTGGACTCTGATTCTCTGCCTGTTCCCCGCCTTCTCTGACTGATCTCCTGGTTTTTGTGTTCTGGAATAAACCTTATGGACTTTGACTTCTTACTTGATCGTTTTGGTGTCGTGCTTGTGGGTTCATCTGTTCTGAGTCAGTCATTACATCGACATTTTTCAGCCATTTTCAACATGTGGGCTGCGGTCCTCTAGTGGTCCATGGGGGTACTCCAAGTGGGCCGCTAATTTCATTGTATTTTTTTATACATCCCTACCTCCCGTGTTACTTGCGGTTGGATGTGGGTCGCAAACATTTTTGAGATTTTCAAGTGGCCTGCTAACATAGGGAATTTTATTGAGAAACCCCAGAAAGGCAACGTAACATTGCTGATGAGCAAGGCGTTCGGAAAGACGCTATGGTGATTCTTCGTTGCACATGAGCACTTCCGATTTGTATGGATTCACAGGCGATCCATAATGGATTCAACCGCCCTGGATAGTGTGACATATTATGAGCAAGGCTGTTTAAAGCGCTTCTCATAATGTAGCACATGCTTGGCACGCTGCCTCAGACTCCTGCTTTGGCTTCAGCTGATATGAAGCACCACTTCAAAGTGACTGCAGACCAACGGAGCCTCTCCAGTGAGCGTCTGTCCATGCTTTAAACACACACCTGTGTGTGTGTGTGTGTGTGTGTCTGTGTGTGTGTGTGTGTAAGCACATCTCCTGCATTGAACTACATCGAACATGTCGTCATGCCCCAGAGCGCCGCTTTGCTGCACTATCGACATGTTTTGCATTTACATTTACAATCACCGAACTACACCTCCTAATATGTGGGCCAGTGCTGTAATGCGATGTGGTTTGTGGGCTTCAACAGATGTTATTTATGCGCTCATCTCGCAAGCACTTTACTTCCTGTGGCGTTTTTCTTTTCTACCCGGGGAAGACAACACGGCGCTGCTATGCACACTGCACACATCATTAACCCGAGCCAGACGGCGAACGACGTACGTGGAAAATGGTCCAACTCAGAAGATGGTGTTTAAACTGAAGACGTTGGCAATTGAAACACACGATGCCTGCATTTCCGAAACAGCCTGACTTATTATATGTTCATAAGAATGCACAATTATACAGAATAATCATGAATAGTGTTGTTTAGACTCGAATGAAAACAAAACAATTGAAGCAGTGTGGGTGACTCCAGCGATGTGGAACATGAGCTTCACGCACCGAGCGGACCTCGGTTTTCTCTTCGTCTCCCCCGCTAGTCTTTCTCCGGCAGACGGGGAAAGTAAGCTCTCCTGGCTGCAGCGCGTGGATCTGCTCTCCACATGGTGCGAGACCTGTGTACACGCGACCCGTGTACACATCTCAACGGCCTTCAGAGCCAGACGAAACAAAAAGGCGAGTGGGGGACGACACGTCTGTCCAATGCAAAGACATCAACAGATGTCTTTGCATTGGACAGAAACTCCAGGACTCCTGGTTTTCGAGCCCAATTCAAAAAAATAATTACACAAAAGCAAACAAAATGCAATTGTCGGCGACATCAGGCTTGAATGGCCTTTCCAATCGATGCGGCGCTAAAATTACAATTGATGTTTTAATCCACTCAGCACAATAGATGAAGGGAAAAGGGGCGGAGGCCTTTTCAGCAGCACTTCTCCTGGCAAACGGGGATAATATCTGACATTTGCAAAAGCTCGTCCTGGAGCAACGCCGCTCTCGTGGACCCGGCTCAGTTTTTATCTAAAGGTAAAGGTCACGGCGTTGCAATTCGCTGGCGGCTTTTGTTCCATGACTGTGTTGAGGGAGGCTGCAGATAACCCGCCTTCCCCCCGGTGTTTGTGGGGTTGCGGAGCTGCTTCTCCTTTTGTCCCCACGACAGCGCAGCGGCGATGGAAGACGTCAACACCGGT
>OMKR01046547.1:0-10175 GCA_900302355.1 Cyttopsis rosea | reverse complement strand
TGTTATTGTTATTATTATGAGTATCAATAAAGGTTTGAAATGAAATGAAATTATTATTATTATTGTTGTTGTTGTTATTATTATTGTTATTATTATGAGTATCAATAAAGCTTTGAAATGAAATGAGATTATTATTATTATTATTATAAAAAATAGTCATTTATATTAATAATTTTATTATATAAATCATATATATTAACAATGATTCATTCATATATTCAAATATATCCAAAAAGACCAACAAGCATTCATTTGGTGTGTCCCTCAGTTGCTGTATATTTCAGTTATGGTTCATTTTTTATTGCAGGGAAAATACGTTGCATTGGAGGTTGCATATCTCCAAACCGCTTCCTTTGATATCTATTTCACTGAGCGCCTATATCGGGCAAACAGCAAATGACAACAAAACGGCGTGGTTTAAATAAATACTATTTATTGAAAATATTGAATGTAGTCAATCTTAAAACATTTTTTTCCTTTTAACAACTTAATTTGGGAGCCGGGTCCACATCATACTGTACCTTGAATGATAATCAGTAGACCTTTCATAGTCCATTTCCTCTACATTTGACAATAACCTTGTTGCCTGCCACAGGTATAATTGCAAGCGTCTGTATGCATGCATGTTCTTTTTTAATTCAATAACGGTCCAGTCTTTGCAAAAGGGGAAACTATGTACTTTGAGTATAACAATTAATCTGAAAATAGAAAAGGAAATCGGAAAAATGTCAATAAACGGCACTAACAAATAGTTAGCACTGACAATCCACCCAGTCAACGTTATGGTCCAGTAAATGGTTTGTCAGTACAGAAAATCTGTAAAAATAAAAATAAAAATCCACTAGACAAACAAAAAGCAGTTTCAGAGCTGATAGTAGCATTAAGCGTATCCAAATTATAACTAGAGAATTCCATTTTTTGTGTGGAGTATTTATGTGTTATATCTGCCTCAAATGTATTCAGAACACATTTCATATGCAGGCAATGCTTACAGCTGAATATTTTCTACATGTATAGTTTAATGTTTAAATGAAAATGTGATCATTTAATTATATAATTCAAGTTGAAATTATCTCCATTTAAAGCGGCTTTATCAAGTTACGAATTTGTCTAGTCCGCTTAAAGTAGCAGTGTGTAGAATTTAACAGCCACTCGCGGTGAGGTTGCAGATTGCAACCAATTCTCCTCCGTGTAGGAGAAGCTACGGTGGCGTGAAAAACCGCAAAAGTCCCTCTCTAGAGCCAGTGTTTGGTTTGTCCCTTCTGGGCTACTGTAGAAACATGGCGGTGCAACATAGTGGCGTCCATGGAAGGGGCTCCAGCCCCCATGGAGATATAAACGGCTCATTCTAAGGTAATGAAAACACAACGATTCTTATTTTCATGGGATTATACACTAATTAAAACATACTTATGAATATTATATTCCATTTCTGCCAAGTCCGTTCCGCTAGATGCCACTAAATTCTACACACTGCACCTTTAAAAGATTCATTTACAATAAACAAGTTAATACATTCTCATAAAAAATCCGCAGAGGGGACTTTTTTGAGAGGAAGATTTATTGTTTTTGTTTTTTTTGTAGGTTGGGCGGTTGCTATCGTTAAATCGATAACCCTTCTTTGGTGGTCGTGGTGCTTCGTGGGAGGGAGTGCACTTCATCGCTGAGCATTACGTTAGTTATGACGAAAAAATAAAACAATGGCACATAACCACTTGGAGCATTTCCGAAATATTCATACCATGGGTTCTCTGACAAATCGAGCCCAAATCGTCGACATTCAAACCGATCAGAGTTCTCGGATTGCTCTGCATCCGTCAACAGGAGACTAAATTTGGGTTTTCTGCCCGTTCAGACTCCCAGTTTGTTGGCCTGCGTCAGCACCACCTTCAGCACGGGCATGAAGGCGGACGTCTCGCTGAAGTTGCTGCTGCTGACGATGTGTGTGTGGATGCTGAGGCCCTCGGAGTAGGAGCGGCATTCGATGCTCTTCGCCATGTCATGCAGCCCTCCAACAATGGCTGGTGAGAGCTGCCCGGAGGGATGGAGACCAGGAGTGAGAGAACATTGGAGGAGGATGACACTGAGCCCTGATCTGGTCTCATAATAATCTTCGGTGAGACACAATGTGCCATTAAAACAATAAAAAATAAAGCAGGGTTCAATGACTCAGGACAGCACTTAAGCACAATTTTTTCATTTTCAAGGATGCAAAACAAATATAATAAATTTAAAATGTGATCTTTATTCATTAAAATATAATATAATCTTCTATAATATAATCTCTTTGTCTATTATTTATATTAGTATATCTATTATTAATCTCATTGTAATCTACAATTATAAGTGTTTATTTCCAACCATGTTGGATTACATTTACATTTCCCTGGCGTAATCTATGTCATAAAAGCGATTCTGGAAAGTTTTTATTACATTATGATTTAAATAACAAAACCAGGGGGATTATCACAGGTTTTCAATTATCACATTTTTTTCAAGGACCTTTCAAGCACTTAAGCAACAAAAGGGGCTATTTCCAAGGTATTACAGCACTTAAAATTTCAGAGGATGAAAATTCAAGCACTTCAAGCACCTCAAGAAGAACCCTGATAAACTCACCGTCTGCTCTCTGAGTTTGTCGTAGAGGGCCTCCAAGCGTTTGTTGGCATCGTCGAGCTTTCTCTTGGTTTGCTGAAGAGGATAAAGTCATCAGAATATAAGAATTCATTGAAACATTAAGTCTGTGGAGGTATTTCATGGCGAGGTCATGGCAAGGACTCACAGGGTCGACAGCAACCGCCAAGCACTTCTGTATCAGGCCCTCAAAGGTGGTCTTCAGGACCAGGTGCTCCTCAGGAATTGGCTTCTTCGTCATCTTCTCGGTGGGAAGAGGCTGCATGGGCTTTAGAGAGGACAGCTGTGACATTTAGAACTCCACGTCTCTCACGTGGTATGACAAACGGTAGATGTAGAATTCCAAAAAGTATACTTTGCTCACGCGACATTGATGCCTCAAATCAGGCTCATAGCATGATAGATGCTAGATTAAGTGCCCAGTAGACCTTGGTGGGTCAAATATCCTAGAACAACCCAACGTCAGTTCTACGTACTGTAACTTCCTAGTGAACAAACCCTGGTAAGCACTCTACAGCAATAAAGTCCAAAATAATGCAGAGTCAGTGTAGAGTCCGAAGAGACATTTTTTCTCCCTATGACTCCTTATGAGAACAATCTTGACGGTCCGATAATGCTCAACTGCCTACTTTGGTCATGGGGTGGAAGATATTTGGTTCGCTATAGGAGTGACGCAATAGAAATTGAAGCAGGGAATTTGACTGACTGACATTTCTTGGAGTATTAAGTCAAAATGTACCTGAATGACATCACCAGTAGGTGCTCCTGGTGCGCCTTCAGCACTGGTCTTGGGCATGGCCGGGTTCATGGTCGAATGGGGAAGCTGCCGCTGCTGCATGCCTGAGTAGGGGGTCTGGCCCTGGACCAGAGCCTGGGGCGCCATGGAGGGCAAAGGCTGGGCCTGAGGATCACCACCCACAGGAGCCATGATGGGGGCCATGATGGGCGCAGGGGGCATGTAGTTCTCTAGAACCTGGAGAATAATGATATATTGCATGGTGTTATCATTGCATTTGCAAGACTTTTATATTGTAAACCTATAAAATTTTGTTAAAGAGAGAGTAAGATAGAAAATCTTAAACAAACGTACCTTCTTCTTTGGTGCTCTGCTTAGAGCAGGAGGGTCATTCCAACCGTTCTGAGGTCCTGTGAAGAGAAGACCAAACTGTTTATTCATGCATCAGTTACCATGTTTTTACAAACAGTACCACTCGTTAAAATATCTGTGCTAAATATGCGCTTCTAGTTTTATGTCTTAGGTTATAGATTAGAATTTATTCATCATAAATGTTATGACTTTTTATAGTATTTATAACAAAATGAAAATGGGTAGAAGGCCAATGACAAATTTTCTGGGGGTATTAGTGTTAGTCCTTTGTAAAGTGAATCTAATATGAGTAATATTAGGTATAGTTTATTACCCAATAATCTATACCTGATAATATAATATATGTATTACAATTACAGTACATTGGTAATAGATACAATGTATTTGGTATAGTCCATATTGTATGGTAAAAACCAACCAATTGAATGGATAAGCATATTGCAATATACTATTTCTTTTGCAAAATACTTCTTTCAACTACACTAGGCAACAATGTCCTATTCATTTCTGGTTATAGATAAATAATTATATAAATACATGAATCAATGTTGTTCTAAATATTTGCTATTTGTTCTTTGTGATTTAGGAGTCATTTCATCTTCCCCTAACCTTTTTGCAGATTTAGCTGAGCTGGTTTTGGTGCTGAAATTCTTCGTGCACAAAAGCGTAAAACTAGGACCGACACGGCCATTTTGTCCAAAAGGACCAGCTGGGGGGGGCTTTGAGCCGTAAAGATGTTGGGGCCGTCACCGGGGCGGAGCCTGGGTACCTGAGACTCCGGTGGGTGGAGGCGGCGGCATGTAGGATACCGGAGATCCTGGCCCGCCGTGATGATAGGACGCTCCAGAAATGGGGGGATGAGAAAAGGAGGAGGAGGCAGTCGGACAGAACGGAGGGTTGGAAGAAGGAGGGGAGGACACAGGCTGGCGGATGGGGGAGGAGCCGGGGCAGAGTGACGGAGCGGGCGGCATGTAGTGAGACAGAAAGCCTGGCGGTGGAGGGAGGGAAGAGGGTACGGAGCCCTGGAAAGACTGATAGAGCGGTGCGCCGGCGGCTCCGGGCACACACCGGTTGACCTGGGCACAGGCTGCAGTCACACAAGGCACAACGGACGCTGTTAGTGATGTTGTTTAAGCATGCGCCGTGGGACAAACTACAGGGGACGGGACATGCTACAATGCTTTCATGTTCAATACGTTTCTTATTTATTAGTAAAAATGTGATTTACGGCAGGCGGTCACATCTCATGTTAGTGATACAGAAATATTTGTGGTGAGAAGTTATTCTAATTCTAAATGGTATTTCAGTACATGGAGTTTCACCCCGACAGAGGCAGCATGGCTTTGTTAAACATAGCTACATAATTAATTCAATGTATGTTGAAAAGTGCTACACATAAATACACAGTATATATATACAGTATGGTAAGGTTGTCAAAAGTATCGATACTTCGATACTTTTTCAATACCACGTGTTTAAAGCAATACGATCGCCGTTAATTATACATTCCATAGTATTGAAAGTACTGAAGCTATAACAAAAACAATACAACGAGATGTGACGGATGGAGCAGCACAGCGCACGCCTCTCTGTGCAGTGTGTGTGCGCTGTGTGTCTGCTGTGTGTGTGTGTGTGTGTGTGTGTGTGTGTGTGCACTGTGTGTGTCTGCTACGCCGTCATTCACAGTCATTTGCAATGGCAATTGGAATATTATTCAACACGTTTGCGAGACAAATAATGATTTCTCGTAAAGAATGTGTAGGCCTACAACTTAGGGAAAACATTTAATAATAGTAGTAATAATGTTAATTACTATTAACATTATTACAAATGTGTATTTGTTCAGTGACTTTTTCTGTTAATTTAAAAAATAAATCTTATTTTGTGTGGCTAGGACTTTTATTTCTTTTTGCCATGGTATCGAAAGAGGTATCGAGTATTGTTTTTTTATACTAGTATTGTATCGAAGTTCTGGTATCGTGACAACCCTACAGCATGGTGAATACTCTTGAATTCCATAATAAAAGGTTGGACTTTCCGAAACAAATTGAAATGTACATAGAACATTTGAACTTTTAACTTTTAAGTAAGAAATCGCAGAGTTAATGTATGTCAAACTCAACAGGCTAATCCATCTCATGCAGACATTCATGCACCAAGGTTAAGGCCCAGATCAAAACAAAACATTCAATAATGTAGAACCAAACATTTCCAAAACGGCAATGCTTGTTTTGTTTAAGCAAAGAGAGGGGTGAGGATGTTTTTTTCTCTCCAGTTTTCTTGCTTTTTTTTCGAGGAAAACTTTTGGCCATTTCAGGATACTATGGCCACAGTTGATACTACAGTCCTAGAATGTCCCAAAAAAGGTTACGAAACTAAGTTGGCAAAGTAGAAACGCTTTGACACTTACGTTGGTACTGGTGAGAATACATGAACGCAGGAGGGGCGGCGGTGGCGGCAGCAGGAGCTGGCATCGCAAACAATGGGTTGGAAGGTTCATTCTGAGGGCAGACGGGCAAAAAATGATTAAAATATATATTTGATTACATATCACAGTATGTACAAATATGAGTTCTAGCCTACACAGTACAAAAATGAAAAGGAAATACTATCTATCTATCTATCTATCTATCGAGATGTGGGAAAGGGATGATACTGACACCATTGATGAATATTATATTATTACAGTGATGGTCCATGTGTATGATATGTATGATGGTCAGATAGTCTATATTAGTCATTATACATGTGTCATATACATACACATACATATACAGTACACATACATTGTTCTGACTGGCTTAGTTGTTCCATTAGTCAATTGGTAAAATTAAATCCAATTTAAAAATAAGGAGAATTTCAAGGACAGTTAAGCTCAGCAGAGCATACAGTAACTGTACATTAAGACATTTCCTAAGGTCTTTTGCATACCTGCTGCTCAGAGACCGGGCCTAGCTGTAGAGGAGGAGGGACACTAGGGAAGGCTGTGGGGGTTTGGTTACTCCAGGAGGTAACGGTGGAGGCGGCCCGGGTCTGAAGCACACAGAGACACACAGAGGCACAACACCCATGACGGACAGGATTAGGGGCTGGATCCCAGGGAAGAGTAGGCCTATACGTCTATTTGAGTAGAATGTACCCCTCGAGATCATTAATGTTTCTAAAAACCTTTGGCCGATTGCCACTAGCGCTATTAAGAAAAAAGAGATATATGGATTTGGTTAATAAGTGAAAATATGTGTTGAATTCTAACAATTCTTATGCAGCACAGATACATTAGGAGGGTAGACTCACTCACTTTGTAGACTCCAAACAGGGTTCATTCTGGCATTACAAAACAAAATTCAAGGACGTTCAAGGACTTTTTTAAGCACTATTTAAAATTATCTTTATTAATTTAAATATAATACAATCTTAGTCTCATTGTCTGTTTATATTAGTATGTATAACTATATATGTATTATTAATCTCATTGTCATCTAATATTATACAGTAAGTGTCTATTTACAACCATGCTGGATTAAATGTACATTTCCCTGGTATCATCTGTCGTAAAAAGCGATTCTGGATTTTTTTTTTCTCGAATGAACGAACGATTTGAATAACAAAACCGGGGGAGAATATCACAGGTTTTACATTATGCCTTTTTTTTCCAAGGACCTTTCAAGCACTTCAGCACAAAAGGGGCTATTTTCAAGGTATTCCAGTACTTAAAATTTCTGAGAACGAAATTCAAACTTGTCCTGGAGACCCAAGAATAACATTTTGACCCCACAAGGAACCTTTCGGGGGCTTATTGACAGTCATAGGACGTTACCGGCTGGTAGTACTGAGGTGGAGCAGAGGTAGGTGCTGGTGCTGGTGATGGAGCTGGTGCTGGAGCTGGTGCTGGGGCTGGCACTGGGGCTGCGGTGGGCTGAGGCAGCATGGAGGGCTGGCCTGGGGTGTACGTGTGACGGTGCATGCCAGTGTTGTACTGGGCCTGGGGCGCGGGCAGCCGGGACTGAGAACTGCGAGTCGAGGCTGGGGCTGTGGCGGTGGAAGTTGATGCATGCTGCCCCAAAGCCCGACTGAGGCGATCACGGAGTTGCTGTGTAGGAAATCGGGAAAAAAATCGGGAATATGGTGGAAAATGAGAAGAGATAACTGCAATCAGGTAGTTATTGGGACTACTACTACTACTGTTATGTTTACAATACTACTGAGTCAATATCAGGTAGGCTGCTTACTTGATTGGAGTTGTCAGACAAGTAGCTGATGGCGGTGGCGAGGCTGCCCTGGGAGGCCAGCAGGCCGGCGTATTGAGCCATGATGTCGGCCAGCAGGACCCCATTTACAGCAGGGCCAGAGTGCTGGGTCTGCTCGACCGCATGGCGCAGAACCACCACCTTCTCCACCAGGTCCTGAAAGGTGCATAGAAAGCCGATTATTGAGCCAAAAGAAGGAAAATATACGTGAAGAGATCAACGGATATGGTTAGCTAGCATCACATACCTGGAGAGAGAGAGGAGAGTATCCCTCCTGTGTTCTGGTCCAGCAGCTCACTACCTTCTCCACGTTGCCAGCGCAGATGTAGCACAGAGACGCCTGCGCTTGGAGCTGGCTGTCCTCCGCCGCCTCCAGCCTGCTGCCGAGAAGGTCTGAACCGGAGCAAGGTATCACGGCCATTAGCAATGCAGGATTCAAAAACGTTTCGTTCGTAGTGAACAAATCTTTGAAATGATTCAGGAGTCGGGAGGCACTCCGGCAAAAGAGTCGTTGTTCGGTAAACGGAACAAAAAATTATTACTGAGGATTAAATCAAAGTGAAAAAAAGGTGAAGACATTTGCCGTATTTCATATTGAATGTGATTAATTTACACCTTGCTTTCCACCAAAATAACACATTTTGACATGATTCTTGTGAGAATTCCATGTTACACCGACCGAATCAAACAAAGAGTGTGAAGATCAAATGACTCTTTTTTTACGCTCGTAAAGAGCCGAATCTCCAAAAAGAGCCGAACTTTTCATCACTAATGGCCAGAGAGTGCACTCACTGACAGTGGCGTAGGTTTTGTTTGAACATTGTGGGGGAGGGGGGGTCTCAAACACTTAATTTCTTGCATTCTGGTGAAATTTTATGCACCAATTTATGCCTTTTTTGCATCAATTTATGGTGGAAATAGTCCTCTGCCCTCTTTCATGATTTTATTGGGGGGGACATATCCCCTGCTCCCCCCCCGAAATCCAAGCCTATGCTCACCGCAGAACGGGGAGAACTCCTCGGGCTGAGCGTACGTCATCACCGCAGCTAGAGCCTCCTTCCAGCTGTTCAGGTCGCAGGTCTGCAGGATGTCGCTCCAGTCTTTCATCACCACGGCACTGATGAGCTTGGTTAATTTAGTGTGCCTTTTGGTGAAATACTTCTTCTGAGTTTTCTCCAGGAGTTCACTCCCCCCTGCGATGGCCAGGATGATGCTGTCGGCCAGGCGGTTGTCGTGAAGACAGAGGTCCACGGCTCCCTCAAAGTCTCCAGTCAGCAGGGCCCGGGTGATCAACCCGTCCACATCTGGCAAAAAAACAACATTATTACTATTAGCTATTATTTAACTATTTATCAATCACACCGATGAATCCCGATTAAATTAGACAAAATAAACGATTACCTTGACTGATATTTAGACCGATACCTCCTTCGCCGGCTGCTACTGCTGCCGCTGGGGCCTCGGTGGTTTCTTCAAGTGGAGGTGATGTTGTTTCAGCACTGGTGCATCCCGGTGCAGCCGCCTCCTGAAATTGACCGGTGTTTGCATGTGTGCTGTAACTTGTAGTTACATGTAGTTACTTGAGAAACTGAAATATTCAACCAGGGGATCTACAGAGAGATTTTACAAGGCGTGGCAGCCATTACTTGATTTACTTGAAATTGCCTTCCAGAGACTTGGAACCATAGAGTCAGTAAATAGACTTGGAATTTCCACGTCCGATCCAGGCTCCGGGCTGTGTTCAAAATGTTTAACTCATGCGACGAGCTTCAGTCCTACAGTACGACCGTAAGTGACTCAAGTGAGTGAGAAAGTCAGTGAAGTTTTTTATTGGAACTGGACTTAAAACTAAGTAAATAAGTCAGGTGTATAAAATAATGACGGAGAACAGAATGGGTCTCTGTCTCCTTGTTACAGACGGGGCTTTTGTGATTAATTCAATTAGGAAAATAAATACATCTACGATTTTAAAAAAAACACACTGTTATTATGTTTGGAGAAACAGGGAACGGGAAGCGCTGTGAGCGCACAGAGAGATCACTGAGCTAGAGATAATTTATTTGGAAGGCTGTTGAGAAGAAATTTACAGGAAAATATTCACTTATATATTATTATATATTATATATTATATATATATATACATATATATATATATATATATTATAATCGCTTTTTCATGCGTCCAC
>OMKR01046540.1:0-24062 GCA_900302355.1 Cyttopsis rosea | reverse complement strand
TAGACTAATTAGATTAAAATCAATCAATATTAGGAATGCTGCGGTCATTGCCATAATAGTGTTGCACGGAATCCTTTTTATTTCAACATATTAGACATGAAGGAATGAATGAAAATTCACACTTTGGAAAAGGTGATGCTGTGCACTTGGACTGGATTATTATTATTATTATTATTATTATTAAACTTCAATATTTATTAATTTTTAAATTATTTATTAAATGAATTTCCCGCCTCCAATCTTCAAATGAAAACGTCCCCCTGGACCTTTACCAAAGCCAATTTGTCAAAAGCGTTGCATGGTCCGTGTTGTGATAAAAACTTCTAACTGGGTGAAGTCTCTGTCCTCACTCCCCGCATCGCCTCTCTCAACCTCACTCATCTCACTAATGGATCACAGATGGCTCCGGGTTCATGCAGCAACTCATGCATATGAATATGACAGTTTGAAGGCGTGAAGACTTGAAAACAGGAGAGCTGATTACAGAACATTTGGGGTGTTTTTAAATAAATTGACTAGTCTCTCTGGAAATCAATATTCAGTTCATGAAGACATCATTTCAACGTTTTTATTTATTCCTGTTGCACACTAACCCATTGTTTATTTGTGAATTTACTTTTCCTTTGAGAAGATTTATTACTGGAGCATTGCCTAATTAATTTTGGAGAATGGAGAATGGAAAAGTGAATGGAAGGACTACATTCTAAAGCAGCAGGATTTAAATAAGCGGACCCTGTATGAACTCACTCTATATGCTCTTCATTTAAAAATGCCATCAGTGGTAAAAGCTGATCGATTCTCAATTAATTCAGCACAAGACAGAGTAACAAATCAATTGGCCACACTTTGCCAAGTGAATCCTAGCTCGGCTTTGTGTGATAGAGGTAGAGTTTTCTGTAAAAAAAAAAAAAAAAAAGGAGAAGCTTAATCTGTACAGCAGCAATGGTGATAGACACTGTTTTTGGGTGGAAAATACTGAGTTAATTATATTTATGTATACCAGCGGAGATAGAATAAATGCCTTTGCTAAATGAGAGAATAGACAGCTTTGGGAAATTGTTGGCGGATTTTAAAAATATATTGCTTTGTTGAGAGTCAAGTGAAGAAACAAAAAGTGTATCACCATCAGGCCTCATTTGGTAATAGGGTTGCGGTTAAATATAGTGGTAATTCACTAACCACTTCTTAACTCAGATCTTTATATTTATTATTAAACTGGTATCAAACTGCTCCCCTCTGCTGAACGTCACATATGAGACAGAGAATGTAGAAATGTTAAAGAAGGTCAGTGGCAGGGATGTGGCGTAGCTTAGAAAGGACAGGAGCAGAAAGCAAAATAAATGAAGTGCGACCTTTGCTCGATTGAATTGTTCGGTACAAACATAAGAGTTGAAAGAATTTGAGAACAATGGCATCATACAGTATCTGATTGACTGCATTGTTCTAGTGCATTTTGTACAGAAACAAATATCAGCAAACCCAACCAGCTTTCTTTGAAGACACATTGCTTTGTCAGAGTAAATCAATATGTGGAATATATGTGCATATATTATATGGCCGCAGCTTATGACACAATTTCAGCTCTATTGAGATTTTAGAATTAGGCATAGCATTCAAATATACAATTGTCAATATTCGCATGTATCGCATGCCTGCTCAGAATCATGTCTCCAAACATAATACATGAGCGCCATTTTACTGCAAGGGTCATGTTGCTTTAAAATACTCTTTTATTACTCTTTTTTTTCTTCTCTATGGTACTGAATGGTAGTATAAATGGCAAAGCAGTGGCTCGCCCTTATATTGTGTGTCTTGCCAAGGGGCTATGACACAGAATACAACAAATTGTACTCTTCCCTCATAGCATATTAAACCAAGCAGAAGAGTCGGGTTAAATTGCATTACTTGGTTCAACATGCACCAATGTAATCAACAGTCATTAGCCACTGACAGGCACCTGGTGCCTGTCCCTCTCTTTTGGCCCTTTAGGAGTTACCTGTGCTCATGAGGACTACATGTCTCATAGAGGCTGCTGGTTGTGAGGGACTCACTTGGAAAAATAGCATTTTTTAGTTACTGGCTGATAAAGGAACATTAGTGCAGATAGCTATAAAAGCTCTTATTACAGGTAAACTGGTAGTAATAATAATAATAATAGAGAAGCTATTCAGTAGAGGAAGAAGGTAAGGTGCAGACGTTTGCATCGTATCATGGAGAGATGGATCTCCAGGTACAGTACCAGTCAAAGGTAGAGTGACCCTGCATTCCCTATAGTGATTGGAAGATCATCTCAGTCATTGGGCAGATAGGAGAAAGAAATGCTGACATCAGAACGAAGCAATGTTCTCTTGGCAGTTACTGCTCGGGCCTGGGCTGAAGTACGGTTCTGAATCTTGAGATAGTAGTAGCTTTTGAGGTTTACTCTAAGTTACAGAATTTCATATGAGCAGCCGTGGCAAGCCAGTGGATGAGTGCTGCAGAGAGAGGCCATTGGGAGAATTTTGGGAGGATGCAGCCATTCTGGATGAGTAGAATACAGAAAGAGGATGAGCGATGGTTCACATTCATTAATTCCATCTTAACCTCTGTCCATTATCAGCAAAGCCATACATTACAGACCATTGGTATATAGGGCCTTTAGAACATCTACCAAAAGTGTCAGGGGAGATAAAACCACACCTTGTTTTTTGGCCTGTAAATCTGGAATGAAATCCCTTGAGTGTGCATAAATCAATTTATCTCGCCTGGCAGGCGGTTAACTGTGCTGCATAAGCCAAGTGCGGCCATTTTCGGTAATGAACAAAGGTGCGGCAGTGGCAGTCTTTCTCCTTGCTGTGCCAAGACATGTTGGCACTGTTGCCATTCTGAGTTTCAACTAAATGCAGAGTAATTTGACATAGCTTGATAACACTTGGAATTGATGATTTAGACCAATGGAATGAAAATGTATTACCATCTCAAATAATTCAAGTAATTCATGTGAGGATATGAGCACAAAATAAGTGTCTGCACCACAATACTGTAAATAACACTTGCCCAAAACAGATATTATCAACAGAGATATTTGGAACATTTTTAAACGAGGGCCACACAGTAAAATTTGCGCAAAATTAGGATTTTAAAGGACCTATTATGAAAAACTCACTTTTTCAGTGCTTGTGCACATACTGTACATTTGTCTGATGGGCCTACTAACGCACAAACTGGGAAATAAGACAGCGCAGTCCGTTTTTTGTGAGCTGTCTATTTCATAAAACATATGATTCAACAAGCCGTTCAGATTTGTCTCCCCCTGGGACGTCACACGGGACCGCAGTAGAATTAGAACCGCCCCCCATCTGAGTAACTCCACCCATGGCTGGAGCGCCGCTGGGAACTGCTCTGTTGTTGGCTGCACATTTATTTTATTTTATTTTATTTTCCGCCATTTCCTAATTGAATGAAACAAAAAAAGCCCCGTGTGGTGTCGACCACAAGCTTGAAGCGCGGCTGTGCTGGGTGAGTCTTGGTATGGCTGAGTAAACAGCATGGGTAAGTCTATCTATAGGCCTGCTCTTACATTCATTTCAGAGTACTGTGAAAGTTTTAAGAATGTGTTATGTAGATGTTATGTTATGTAGATGTGTGAACACACATCTCTGTGTGTTCACATTGATGTTTTCTTTAAGAGGTTTCTCCTGTTGCCGGGCAAAGCCCAGTGGGAGGACGTGGGATTTATGAGATCTGGGGTCTATGGCAACAAGAGAGGGACCAGCTGGCAAATCCAGGCCTTTATTCTTTCAATATTTGGAAATCTACATCACTATGGAGTCATTTTACTTGCATGAGCCACTTGAAGATTCTTCATATTTTAGTCAGAAGTATGTTCTTAAGACATGGCTTGTGAAAGCAATGGAAATCAATTGGGGGGAAAATAATTCTACAACCACAAAGGTAACAGGTAAAAGTGAGTGACAGTGGACTTTCAAGGGATACGGAAGTATCCTGCAGCTGCTTACTATACAGTGTATATAATTTAAGTTATGATGACATAACATGACACAAAGACTTTCACTAAGGAGCATGAAATAATTACTTAAGGTGCCTTTATTCAGCTTATTTTGAAGGCATTATGCATCACAGGCAGGACAGTAAACGATGAGAACAGCCAATACATTCAATACACTCACCAACCAGCTTGGTGCGTATCACGCAGGCGGTTGTGAGGATTGCGCGAGGCACAAAAACAAATGCGGTCTTTGAAGCTTGTCTCAAATAAGATGCATGTTCCGTTACCTCCGCCTAAACCGCTGCCAAAGAAGGATATTGACTACTACGCCTTTGCTGAATATAGCTGAATGAACCGACAAGATCAAGAATACTATTTATAATGTACCACGTCTTCTCACCCTTAAAGATATTTATAATCTGTACAGGAAACATTGATGCACTATACACTATTAAATATCAATTTGACATTGTATGAAAAATTGACATCTTACAATGTCAATTTGTACATATGTATAACATTACCCAATGGATGGTAACCTTAATCCTCCCCCTTCCCCTTCAATGAGATGAAATATTTGCAGTATTTCCCAATGAGGATGAGCCAATAGATAGACAAGATCTTCACTTGACATGTTAATCCATGGTGTTACGACTTTCTTGTAAGAATTTTCTCGTTCTGCTACAAGGGATTGCTGTCATGGGGATATTTAAAATTGGGCCATTGTGGAATTAATGGCATCCCCATTACTTCCCCATTATATACAGATTAGTGATTTAATTGCATCCTAATGTTTCCAAGTCATGTAATGACTGTTTGGTGAACCAGTCGGTTTGGTAGATTTCAAATTCTACAAACAAACTGATAACAGAACACTACTCTTTCCTTTATCTTGGATATAATAAACAGCTCAGTTATAGTATATGCTGTTATCCTGTCTTGATTTTCATCTTAGTGGATCAAAACGTTTGATGACATAGCCTAGAATAGTTCTTCTGTCTATCCCCATTTAAATAATTTACAGAAAGTCATTTTTATTTACTTTAAATTGCCAATTACTTTAAATTACCATTTTTAAAATGACAACTTATTTCATTAATGCTGATGACTAAGCGGGTTACAATGTCAGGATTATGTATCACTTAATTAATTTACTTTCTCAAAATGATTAGTCTCTATAAAAGGAATAGGGTTCCATTACCTTTGACATCGTTGCACTTCTCAAATCAACACGTGAAGTGTAAAATACGACCCATTTACATGCAGATATGGAAATAACTTTGAACTCCTGCTTGATGTGGGTCAACTAACCTACGCAAGGTGGGAAATGGAGCAATAGAGAAGCGGAAAGGCCACAGTGAGATGGAGCTTAATTAACCATGCGTGTCTACAAAGGAGAAGTGTAATTACCTGGCTATCCACATAATGCAATTGATAACCTAATCGGTGGCCTATTCTCTAAGATGATTGCACAGGCAATCACTGTGTTGACAAAGACCATTTATGAAGTGTATGAGCCGCAAAGTACAAACAATATTTTGCATATTGTATTGCATGAGGTTTAATATATTTCTCACCATTCTCGATTTCATCCTCTGCGGTGCCAATGTCAGCTGCCAATTCTTGTACCGACAGCGACACACCGCCTTCCTTCAAAACGCCCAACAGTACAAATATTACATCGCCCGAATTGCCTGCTGTGTTTCACAAGACCATTATACGATTTCAAAGAGCATGCATACCTACTGTAAAAGTAATCTTTAGACTTCAGCTGTTTAATTTACTATCTTACAGTGATTGATTTCCCTCAGTGTGATGGGCGAGATTAGAGGAAATATAGGCATGTGGCGCTGCACCCTCTCTCCTCAGTGGCACTTGTGCAGAGCCTCAGGTGCTTCAAGCCTGCGTGACTATAAATGTCACCTGAAGCGACAAATTGAAGCGGGCACATCCAGATTCATGTCACTGATAGAGGAATGAGATATGACTTGTAGAGGGAAACCATGCATCAATTGTTTGTTTCTTCTCTGCCTCTGCCTTACCCATTTCCGTAATACCTTTTAAAGATACTTTAAGGAGGATTTTAAATAAACAAGTATTTTCTATCCTACATTCAATATAACAAAAGATTGCACTAGTGCGCTAATTATTAATATTATTCTTTTTTCCATTGTAACATTTTGAGATAATTTCACCTAAAGTATTTGATTGATAGAACTACAATTGTTTGGCAAGTTTAATTGGTAGGGTTAGCTCCTGAAAAGTCACCAAAATATATTATATTCCAATTAAACATATGACATTACTAGTGTACATTTATAAAGTATACTGTAAAAAAGTTCAGTTTTTGATATAAAAAATGATCTCAGAGTGTTATATTATACTTATTCTATGCCCCCTCTCCTCCCTCCACCCTATTTATTAGAGTCCGGTGAATACGGAGCTTGCCAAATTCCCTTCTAATGGCTAACTCCTGGGTTTATTGAGTTGTGAATGGATGTGTTGGGCTACGCTTTCCTTTTCACTGCTATTGGAAAGAATATCTCCTCATCAACACATGATATATTTCAGGCTTGAGCCTCCAGAATGGAAAGACCGTTTTCCATTCTTTGGTCTGTGTTTATTTAACCGTGATCAGTTCTATCAGTATCGAAACAAGGACACGTTCAATACTCAAATGAATTGTATCTAGAATTAGATCCAAACATCAAGAAAAACAAACCCTTCTGAAAACATAAAATGACAGACAGACTCGACTCCCATCCCATAGCACTGCAGGATGAAGCAAGAGAGTGATGCAGCATCGACCACATACCAATTTTCCTATTTTGCTTTGACATTTTCAAGGTTATTGATTTTCTTATTATTGTTTTTTTTTTCTCTGCATCCTATTTCCAAGCGCCAAAGAATTATTGTCCCCCCCGCAATTAGAACAGAATCTCAGGAGGGAACCTGTCTGTTTCCGGTCAACTAGCGTGCATGTGGTCATCCCTATTCCAGTTTTTAAAAAAAATTTCCCCGTCCATCTAATAAAAAAATTATGTTAAGTCCTAGGCCAGCCCCACCATGTACCACACCATAACAGTTGTACCTTCAGTCTGGGAGCCAAAACTCCTAGGACTGGCACCAACCAACACAAACAGCGAGGGCAGAGGAAAGAAGGGAAACTTCTGAGTACATTGCGATGAAGTAGGCCTCTGTCTACTTTTCACATGACAAATGTTTTACATGTTATTTTATTTTACTATCGAATCTGCACTTAGCTCTTGTGGAGAGATACTTAGGAATCTGGGTAACGGTGCGGAAAACAGCGCAGAAAGGAATGTCACCGCCTCAAGGACAGGATTTTAAGCATGAAAAAGCATTAAGCATGAAAAAATAATGAAGATTTGTGTGGAGCCACACTATCATGAAGCACATCAAGAAGCACGCTGTCAAAAAGCATTCAAACAACCTAACTTAAATGATTCCAACCAGGCTCAGAGAGAGAAACCTACTTGTCAAAATCAAATCTCTTTACCAAGAACGTGAACATAATCATCAAAAAGATATCCGCACCACAACTTGCGTGTATTATTCACAAAAGCCCACATGAATCTGTAAAAGATTAATTTATTTTGCCTAAATATTACTCAGTCTGTGAAGTACTACAAATTATAAATACACTAGACAGACTGATAGTGCCATGGGATGTGCCATTGATTGATAAAACACTCAACAGTCACCTTATTATGAATCTGAACACAGCGCTTTTGAGTGATTAAAACAACTGTTTCAGTATTTGATTGTCTTTTTTCTCACACTATTAAACTGAATTGTTCCTCAGGAACGTTTTCAAACAGTGTCACATTTTAATACATCCGCTGCGATATTCAGTGTTAAATTGATTAGTCGTACACTCTGATATCAACTGCACCCACAAATACAATACCAAGGGAGCCCAGAGCACTATTGCAACTTTATCACATCCTAATCCCCGTTGTTGAAAAGGGACTTCATTCAAAGCTTCCGCTTGTTTTACTCTTTGACAACAAAGCATTAACCCGCCGAAACAGGCCGGTTTCATTTGAGTGGAAAAGAATGTCATATAATTCCCCCCGATTTCCCAGTGGGACATTCTAAAGCTGCTTTCAAATGCCATTGATCCAAACAGTCTCTCTGATAAACATGCTCAGGCTTATTTTCGAGGTTTGGTCTATCTGTCATGCACAGAAGGTCTCTACGAAGGATTTGGTACATTGTTTTGAGTTGACTGACCAAAGGTTCTGCCCTAAGGGTATTACGATGCGTTGCTCTGGAGATGGAAAATCAGTTTTTTTCCTTTTTAAGCCATACAAAGCCAGATAGCCCAAAAGAATGAAAAAGTATTCAATTGTCCCTGACTTATCTGTCTGTCTATGTCATATACTGTAGAGCAGCTACAATATTTGAGCCAGTCCAATCGTCTAGTAAAATATAAAAACAAATTAAATCACCTTGCTGTTGTCAGAGAATTCTACTATGGTCACTTAAGAATAGGATAGAATAGGAAGTTAAGGTTGAAAATGGTTCTCACCAGGCCATATTGTATGGAACAAATAAAAGAACAAATAAAAAAAACTCCTTTCAAACATAAAAAAAACCCATAAATCTTCACTGATGAAAGGTATACATTTTAGAAAGGTAACTACAGTATGTAGCCTATACGTGGGAATGCAGTTACTTTCTCACGTCCCCTCAGAAGCATAATAAATGTTGAGAGAACGTGTCTTTTGGAGAAACAGCCAAGCCGACATATTTTGCTGCCACCAATCTCCAGAACAGTGTGTATTTCTAACCTAAGGAGATGTAATAGATTCTCCATTCTGTGCTCATTGGGTTTCAGCCACTTTTATTGCATCCATTTATATGATGGACCGCTATTAGTCCATCATGGACTAATAGGTTGGATAGCGTAGTCATATTTTCACCGCTAGAGCAATATTGTTTGTGGTCATTAAACAAAAGATATATGGTGCAGGATTTTTATATCAGTCATGATAAGAGACAATCATGATAAGATGCAACTACAGTACCTCATAAAAACGCTTGCTTATTCCTCTTTCAACAAATGGGAGATTAATTTATTCTATTTAAAAATTCATAGGGGGAATTCATTTCCGCTTATGTTGCCCCAAAAAAGCTTCAAATTTGTGTTATTTGAAACATATTTTTTCAATCCTCCACGGCCCTCTGTATTTTAAGTATAGAGAATATAACGGGTATTACGGAAAATAAAACACACTTTCACCCTTTCACAACCTGAAAATCAAAGTTCACAGCAGGAAGCAGACAGCTAACCCGCTCTCCTGGGACGCCAAGAGGGGGAATACTGCTGTTCCTGGTCAACAGCAGGGAAGCCTCAAATAGCCATGCAGCCATCGTAGCCTCCAGAGCACTACCAACAATCTACCATCATTCCTCTGCAAATGAAGGATGACCCTCCCTTTACCCAGAACACACTCTTTACCCTGTGTTTGATCAAGAGAGGTGCACTTGCACACTATGAATAAATATGACTTCAGATGTGAAATCATGATAATCTGCCGATACAACTCCCTGAGACTTAAAGTATATCCAATGTATTGAAATATCAACAATAAAAAGGGTGGTTGATAAGAAAGATAGAACTGCAGATATACAAAATAGAATCAAAATAAAAATGTATAATATCCAATGCATAACACATAACATATACAAATAAGAAATATGAAATACATATAACTGCAGGCAGTAATTAATTAGTAACAGGCCGTGCACTATATACTAATTTGGACCTCGATTACACGTCCAAATTTTTATTCTGGTCGGACAAGCATCGTATTCGCATTTACAGAAATTTTCATGAATAGCCCCACTGTGTGGCCAAATAACACAACGTCCTCCCTATCATGGATCAAACTGGTGTCCTAAGTCTGGTGCAAATCAGACAAACTCTTCATTAGAGACACATTACTTCCTGTGTATGATGAGATCTTACCAAATTTGATTGTGTCTGGCGGTCAAACGGTATGAATCCATCTGTGGAGCAATGTGTTTAAGGCACTTGTTCCCTTGATACCACAGCACAAGTTTCATGAGAATCATGTGCGGCGTAGGAGTATGGAAAAATATGGTCTGATCTGGTTTTTGAAATTTGGTTGTGCCTTTAATCCCCATCAGCACTGACCGTCTACAGATGAAAAAAAAGGAGTCTGTCACACTTCAAAGTTACACAAGCACTCGGGCATTCGGTCGAACATGTGCACACACGTGCAATCTACAAGGAAGATGAGGTGATGAGTTAAATAATTTCATGTCTTTGAGCGTTGGTGCACTGATATGCCTCAGGGATAAGATTAAAGGAGCAGTCTCAACACCAATTAGTGCGTCCATGGAAACACTGAGCATGTAGATCAAAGATGGTGTTGCAACACTAGAGAGCCACTTTAAGTAACCACACCCCAGTGAGGGTTCATCCACCGATGGGGCTTTGCAGAACCTGTTACCACTGCAAGGGTATTATCAGCACTCAGCTGCCACCCTCCATGACAGAAATATCTTTACTAGACCATTGGTGGATCATTATTATTATTAGTAGTAGTAGATTCAAAGATTCAAAATATTTATTTGTCACATACATATTGCACTGTAGTGAAATGTTTTTTGGTAACCTGCATTACAAATACAAAAAAATTAATAATATAAAAAATAAAAAAATTCTAAATAAAAAACAACAGGGATAAAATCAAAATAAACTATAAAAAATATATATATATATACAGAAACTATATATCTACTGTATGTATAGATGTATATATTTATGTACATTGTGCAATGTTTGCAGCAACAGTTCCCATACCAGGCAGTGCTGCACCCTGACAGGATGCTTTTGATGGCACCAGAGTAGAAGGTTTTCTGGATCTGGATCTCGCTCGGCTGGCTTGGCGTTCTTGGGCACAGGAACAACAGAGGACCTCTTGAAGCAGACGGGCACGGAGCATGCAAAGAAAGAGTTCAGATCTCCTGCCAGAGAAGCGTCAGCACTCACCGTGGTGGTAGCTCAGCCTCTGTAGTCCGTAATCGTCTTTAGTCACGGTAGTATTAGTAGGAGGAGGAGGAGTGATAGTAGAAGTACCAATAGCAGTACAAATGGTACCAAACCCTCGGAGTCCAGTATTCATATATATCGTCTTTGCAAACTTTATCACTCAAGGAGACAACATTGGCTGTAGTAATCACAATACCTGTCCCTGCTAAGCCAGGCACACGTTATTTGATGCATGGGAGCAACTTCTGTTAAAAGTCAGTCAGGTCATGTGTGCACGACGCAACTCTCAAGAGGGCAAATTGAAAACAATGATACAGGCTGAACGGATTACTACCTGCAATGTGCCCTAGTTTTACAAAGAATCCACCACTGAAAGCGACGTGAAAACATTGGCATGATATTCAGGTTGACCGACGCTACATTGTCGTTATGGTTTGACTAAAATGCAGGTGTGCTGGCACGACTGCAAATACTGCAGTAGCCCTTGAATCTCCCGACCTCAAGCCCATTGATGTAATTGTTGTGCTACAAGTAGTTCCTCAGTGCTAAAAATATCCCGTAATAATAACTCTGAGCAATTCTCATTTATGATGCAGATCCTGGAGATCTGCATCTAAATCAGTGTTGCAGCTATCTTCGTAATCTCCAAACCTCCCATATCTTATTTTTAGTTGCATAAAAAAAAGACTGCATTGTTTACATACATTTCATACTGGAGGATGTTCATCTTTTCCTAAAAAACGTTCAAACTTTCAGTGTCAAGCACAAGCAACTCTGACAAATCAAGTACCAAATCTGTCAACGGCAACAACATACAGTAGGCAGCAACATTGCTTTCAGCCATTTAACATTGCTTTAAACGGCTTTACGTTACCACTTCCTGAAATGATTGTGGAACATTTTTAAAAGGCAAGTTTTACACAAGCATATGGCGACTGTAAGTCCATATGGTTGTCCAGAATTTAATATGCTAGTATACTCTTCAACAGATGGTAAGTCAATGGTGCTTGTTAAGCTAACATCTGGCTACATCATTAAGTTGTGTACATAAGTGCCAAAGAGGTCTGAAGTATGTTTACTGACAAAGATGTAAATGGAAAGTCATGTTACACTCCAAAATAGGTTTATATTCAATCCAAAGCATCATCCAGGCGCCGACAGCAAACATTAATTTCCAGCAGCTTTTAACATAATTATATAGCTGGTGCTATCATTACAGTCAGGGTGGTAATTTTGTAACCTCCACATGTCATGGTTCTGTGTCATTGAACAGAGGAGATTGACAGGGAGGAAGGGAGGGAATGGACTTCGAACAAAGGTGTTTGATGTGTTTCATATCCACACTGTTTTCATGACAGGCTATGTCATATCACTACCATCAATCTGGTGCACATGGTACACACAGTGAACTCCTCCAAGTTGCCGAGTTGCCAAGTCAGAGGAGAATTGATAATGAGATCCCTTAGGAAATAGACCATTGTTCTTTGAAAATAATTAGACATCAACTCACTGATTAATCATGCAAGCAACATAATTAACTTCAAGGGGAAACAATTGCTTGTATTATTGCTTTATCCGATGTAAACCCATCAAATCTAAAGAAGCTAAATGTGTCCCCCCCTATTGCATCCTATGCTAGCCTGGGAACCAGACGAATCTGCAAGCTCATGTTATATTTGCTCTGGCAGATAAGTCTCACCGCCCTCCCATTCAGACAGATTTCCAGCCGACCTGGTTTGGGTCGGGCCAATCACACATGTCACATGCATTGATTGGTTGTAGATCTATCCAATTGTGTCCAGAGACATTTTTGGTCTGTGCCCATTGATAACGCCCCTTGGAAATCGAAAATGAACGGAGAGGTTCCAGACTAATACGCATTTGCCAATTAGTCTGGCGATGTCAGGCTAATCCTAAAAGTTTGACAGTAGTCAGACTGTTCTGTCACCTAAGTACCATTCTGGTTGTTGAGGTTGTGTTGTGTCTGTGTTATATTATTTCTTAAAAGCGATGATTTTCAAAGAGAGCAAATCAGTTACAGGCTGCTGTGTGCCTGTTTCCTGATTTCTTTTTCCTTTTTTTTTTTTTTTTTTTTGCTGCAAAATGAAAATAAGTTGGTAAAAATAATTTTACTGTAGCCAATCCCTTTATATGCGGTAATGGCCATGAATGACTGCTAGCTAAGCCTCAGATGCTGAATTTTATTTATCTGCTCTTTCTTTTTTTTTTTTTCTTCAAACATAACAATTACTGGAGCTATCAGTTCTGTTCTGACAAAATCCATATTGTTGAAGTCATGAGAAATGGTCCCAATAAAAAGTACTGGACCGTGAGTTTATTTTTCCTCTTTATGTTTATTAATTCAACTCTGACCTGTGATAATAGCTTCTGCAGTAGACTAGTATTAATTTCTGGATTGGTCTCTTCAATGGCCACCTACAGTAACTTGAATGGAGAAGTCTTTTTTTTTTACTAATGGAGTTTTGTCCTCCTGGAAACATTTAAGGTCATTATGAATTTCTTCTCAGGGAACATTGTCCATGATCCCGTTGCTTAGAGATGTTGCTGAACTAATCCTACTTTATACAGTATGAAAGTGCTGTGTTGTCACACTAATCTGGACCTGGAAACTTTGTTATTGCAAATCATTAAGTAATTGAACGGTTGATATGTTAAAGCCAAGTGTAGCTATTCCTAATACCTAGTTGGTGGTGATGGTGTTATCACAAAAGCTGTGTATTAGTGAATTTTAACTTTAGAGTATTTAACTGAAAGCAAATTTGCTGAGTAGAAAGTCCTTCAATTGAAATGTATCACTGTCCAAGATGTATGTAGAACGTAGAGCAGTATTGAAGGCCACAATCACTTATGTAGTCAGCCCGATACACAGGCATGTGTATCAGCCAAGAATATAAAATGAACATGGAGATCAAAGGTGACAAAAGTCAATGAAAAATTACATTAAGCTACTGCAAACATTTTCAATTGGCCATCCCAGGCACAGACCGAGCATAATTGTAAATTGGTCAATTGACAGCATGCCTACTTCTTACCGGACTTCACTGGCTGTAATTGAAGACACAAGTCTTTTTTTGTTGCATATTCAGCATATTATCAATTGATGGATGCCCGTACTTGCAAGGTAATTGGATAAAATGCCCATTTGTATGGCCGGGAAGGTGAACTGTTGGTACAATATTCTTAGCGGGACTATCTACTGTATATAGAATATCTAAGAATCAGCCACTGGAGAAAAGGTATAAAGTTGTGATAGGTGTTTGTGTTGTGGTTGAAGTACGGTAGAGTTTTTACTAAATGGTCACAACAAGTTCTATTTAAATTATTTTGTCAACCATTTAGATGTTACTTGTGCAGTCTCTCAAACATGGATACCTTCTCTGCGGGGAACTACATATGAGGTATCAGCTAATTTCTCAAAACGTGAGTTATGGTTCCTCCACCCGTGCTCAGCGTGGAAATCTATTTATTTTCCTTGTCACGGATATCCTACATGCTACTGCCATTCTTGGAGGAAGGTTCTGTGTCAGATACCAGCAGTGGATGAACAATTGCCATCATAGATGACAGACAATGAGTTGAGTGTGGTTAAAAATCGTTAAGGACCTTAATCATATAAATGTCTGGCTTCGCTTTATTTGCTTGGAATGTCACGATTGACTTTCAGCACCTATCTATAGCCTGGCAGTATTTATCAAGTGACACAGATAGATCAATAGATAGATTACCTGCAGAAACAGTAACCCTAACTAACTGACACATTCCAAGGCCGTGCTATTTTTACTGGTTTGCCGTAGAGGACAGAAATAGTCTATCTAAGACTATTACTAAGCAAGAAAAGAACATGGCAACAAAAGACAATTGCAAATCGCGATCGTTAATTTGATGACTCTGCAGATAACAGCAAAGTAATGTTTATACTCTACATTATTTTCTAAGCTACATATAAATAAAAGTGTCATTTTGAGACGGCAGACAGGCAAACAAAGTTGTGCCATTCTTTATCCAATCAGAGAGACCTACTGTACATTTTTTCTCATTTGCAATCTCATTGCAAGCGAGCTGGATAGATTCAGTGACAGGATACCTGGCTGTCACTTTGAATACGTTTATTTATTCTCAGTTGAGGGAATCTTCTGGACCATGTAGATGGCTGCTTCAAATTGATTCCTCCATATAAATAAGCTTGGAAATAGAATGGAAACACTATCAAAAATCAAAGTTCTGCCGCCTGCCTGCATTTTATTTTGTTCGTTTTTTGGCTGTTGAAGCCAACGAACGTCCTATGTGTTTGCAGGGCTACGTGGCATCGTCAGGATGTGAAGTTATTAAAAGTTGTGCAGGTTTTTGTTGTGATACTACCCCACTGAAGAACTTTGAAGAAACCGAAGATATTTTCCACAGAAACATAGAAGGATGACAGAAATAAAGTTTTCAGGGAAGGTAAAGATGATGGTTAGACCCGAGCAGCAGTAGTAGTAGTAGAGCTCGTTGTCTTGCAATTGGAGGGTTTCTGGATTGATCATTCAGCTTCTCCTGGTAAATAGTGTTAAGGTGTCCTTGAGCAAGACATCTCAACTCTCACTATTCAAGGTGAGGTGGTTGTCACCTTGCATGACTGACTTTGTTGATAGGTGAATGAAGGGAATTAACTGTAAAGCTGTAGCACTTTGAAAAGTGTTATATAGATACTGTCTATTTAGTAACTCATACACTCGCTTAAAATTCCTTTTTTTCTGTGAATGCATTTTCTATTTCAAAGAAAAAAGGTGTTCAATTTCACAGCCCCATTGACCAGTTTCTATGAAGCGAGAAAACATAAGGTTAAAAGGCTTGATAAATTAACTTTAAGCGAGGTAATGCACCCAGGCAGTGAGACCACTGAAGCAAAGACTGCAGTTCATTCCCTGAATGCCGTTAGTTCGTTCAACATTAACTCACAGGCCATTTAAAGCGGAAATAGACAACTTTTGCATTGAATGCTTCGGCCCGTTGCTGTGATACGTCAACGTCGCCGCCATATTAGAACGAGCACGACTGACGCCCGTTAACAAATTCAATACGCTAATGGTTGCGCATTGGTTGACGCACTTCCTGTGACACACTGCCCTAAATCGATCATTTTCCCAGGGAGAGAGAATTGCATAGTGATAGACGCTTATAGGGAACCAATCTAAACGCAGATGGTGTCTGTGCAATCAACATTAACGTCATAATGATCAGTAAAAGCAAAAAAGTTGTCTATTGCCTCTTTAAGTAAACCTGAACTTAAATTATGTAAATTAAAAATGTTAATACAGTAAATCTCCGTCTTTGTAACTGGTAAAAATTCTTTGTGAAGTCCTTTCAAGGCATTGAATGAAAAGGATTGAATCAGGCCCCATCAGATATATTTGAGTGTTGAATTGTTTCTCTATAGATGCAAGGTACTGCAAGGTAATTGACACTATATATCATACTTCAGTATGATATCTGGGAGGGCTAAAGTTGTAACACTGAAGGATCCCCTTGAGAGCAGTTCAAATGTGAGATAAGCTCCTGAGTGAAATGGGCTTCTCCACTGTAAGCTGACGTCTGAAATCTCTCCAGGTCTTTCATGACCACTAGTAAATTGGCTCCATCGGTGATTCATCACCACAGCTGTGGAGGTTAGCACTGAGCCGCTGTCCACTACGCTTATAGAATAAAGTGGTTGTTTCTTCCCTATTCATTTATTTTGTTCTTTACTATTCCTTCCACATTATGATCCATGGAGCGTATGGACATTCCGTACTTCATTCCTCGTGTGAATTATCCGCTGCAATGGTGTGCGATTGTCAACAATGTCATACACTAAAATATTTCTCCTCTTTGAGAATATTTAATGTTTTTGGTCAAACTTAACCACTTCGGTCTCTCAAATGGCATATTTTATACTCTTTATACTATATTATATATATAAAAAAAGATGGAATCAAGCACATTCTTCCAACTGTTATCTGAGGAAGGGTTTTAGCAAATTATTTGGTTATTTAAAGCACACACACACACACACACACACACAAATATTTAGATTCAACTGTAACACTTGTTGATAGAATAAAAATAAAAATCCCCTCTAACTTAAATTCAATTACTGGATCAGATTATTGGTGTACTGTAACATTCAACACACGAGGAGGAGCTTCATTCCTCTCATTGAGGACTGGATCCTAATGGACTTTGGGACGGATCACCGTGTCAAAGAGTCACGCCGTGATCTCCGAGAGGCCCAGCGGACGCTGTCGAGCAGATGGCCGTCGCATATTATCGAAGATGCCAATAGATGAGAGAGAGGAAAAACAATAAATCAATAGCTTCAAACACTCTTAAGGGTTAAAAATGTGTCCATTTTTATTTATGTGCATCTGGCCTCTTAAGGAGCGAGCCAGGGGTTATTATTGATCAGTAATCAGCGATTGGAAATGACAAATTAGCACTTGTCACAACTCATTTCACACCATCTCACAAAGACCTAGTAACTTGAGATGTGACTAATGATGCGACTGGTTCAGACAGATATGCTATAATGTTTTTACTTTGGAAGCTCAAGGCATTCCCCTATTTCAGGGCATAGCAACAAAATCGATGGCTTCTTCTTGTTTAGTTGTGTTCTGTTTCTGTGAGAGACAGAAAGAAAAATGAGCATAAAGGCACTCGGCATTAAAACACAGTAAGATGAGCCAAAGAGAGGCTGTTTAATTACACCTCTCAACATCGTGATCTCAAACAGCAGTGACTCCCGAGCAAGAACAGCAGGAGAGAGGAGACTTGCTGCTTTGCTTCCAACATTTTGATTTAAAAGTGGAGTCAGCAAAGCGTAAAATCAACAAATTTCAAGGCACATTGCAAATTCTGGTGGAGTTGCAATATTGTTGGGCTGCTTTGATCAGGATGAACAGTAAGGTATTAAATGACCAGCTAAGACATAAACAACCATATATTGGTATTAAGTTAGCAACTCCTCAAAGTAAACCAACACTCAGAATTAATCACTGACATACAAATATAAAAACATACAGTATTACTAAGTACAACTACAGTACGTACGCTGTTACAACTTATTACTAGTTTACTGCTTCGAAAACTTTATGAGCTGAAAATGAACTTAACACTAACATCAGATGAAGATGACATCCTGGACTAACAGATTTCCCCCCTCTTCCGTAGCAGTCTTAGAAGTGGAAGTTGCAGCGCCAGATGAGAGCAAAGAAATAATTTTATTCATTGGAGGTCCTAGAATTGGAAAAGTTCTTTGAAGAGTTTTCCCAGGAAGAGGGTCAAACTGGAAAGTTTGCTCAAAACCCCACGCTAGCTTATACTAGCTTGGAAGGAGCGTCTGGTATCAGATGCTAGACGCCCCTTTCAACGCTCAAAGTATGTTTTTGCATAGATTTCGCCCCAGTATCAAACAGAGTTCTCAAGTTTTGTGCAGAAATAATTAAGTGGAGGGGGATTTATTTGTTAATTTCCAGTAAACACATGTTTATAGTTCATTTGAAAGAAATTTTTGTTGACATTTCTGTTCTAATGAGGCCCTTTTTTTCCTCATTGGCTCATCGTCATTATATGAAATCATAGCACTCTCCCTCTCCCTCTCCCTCTCTCTCAGATATCACATTGAAATAATAAAAACGAAATGTTGGCTCATATGCCCCCTAAGGTTCCAGCTCTCCAAGCGAAAAAGAGAATATTCCCTTTGTGCGATATATGAAATAATGATCTTAGGACTGACAGGCGGCGATTGGCTGTTCTCAAGGTTACAAACTCATTATTCTATTCTACCGAGCTTCTTCACAAACCCCTCGTGTCCTCTTCCTTTAGAAAATAAAAGGTTGTTTACACGTGCACAATTGTACAAAAGCACACCAATGCATGTGCGCACACACATTGGTGCACCCAAACACACGCTGTCACTATTACCATCATCCTCAAAGCTCTCTGGACAGACAATAAGGTTGTCATTCTTTTCTCTTTCTGTTCAGCATTCAGCATTTCATTCAGCCATTCATAATTCACTCTCTCCTTTCTCTTTGGATTTGGGCGTAGTATCATTGGTGGTCTCTTGTGTTCTGATAAAGACTCACGGACATAACCATTCATAGCACACATTTCTGAAGTATGGGTTGGAATAAAATGCAGTGGCAATTTGGTTTGAAACGATGGCCGGCTGGTTCGAACTGTTAGCGAGGGGGGGCAGTGAAGGACTCAAGGCCAGGATGTGACCTTGGGCTAAGCAGTCCTCTTATGTAAGTGTCACCGCGGCATTATTTATGTGATAGGTTGTTTGTGTGTTAGGTGTGATTTGACTCAAGACAGGTTGTGACACCCATTTATCAATCCCGACTACCCTGACCTCTTTCATTCATATATCTTGCCAAGGGACATTTTTGGATGCCAGCCTTTTTTTGACACTACACATAAATATTCAAGAAAATAAAGAGGAGATTTCAGGGTCTACATAGGCGGATTTGTACGTTTGTTTTTTTTCAGTTTTTTTCCTATTTATTTTTTAAACAATCTACAGAAATGAATATTTTTGTAGGTGCTGCAATGAGAATCTGGAAGTCACTACAATTTAAGAAAAGCATACATGTCTATGTACTGTATTTCGTGAAAATTTAAATCTTAATTATTGACAATACTGTTTTGTTGTGTCATCACAAGCAGTCTCTCCATTCCTAGTGCTGTTAAAGTAAATAGGCTTATTTATCTGCACTTACACCTTTCATGCTCAGGCATTTCTGACGATTGCACTGTATACTTTTGAAGGTGCATCGTGTCCAAGTTAATTTTCTGTTGTTGTGGCAAGGTTACGGCTGCCCCAGTTTGTATGGATTAAATTACACATGGTGTGATGCTTTTGGCAAGGCAATTGGGATTATAGATATATTATTATTATTTTCTGGTCACCTTTGATTAATGTGAACGACACCCACAGTATTTCCGATATTGGGGTTATTGAGTTAGACACTGTTCCTTCTGCTAAGTGCATGACGGATTACCGTGCGCTCACACCAGAAGCGATTTTATCGCTTCTGTGCGCTCACACCAGAAGCAACACTCAGCGGCAAAGCGGCCGGAAGTCATTCATTTCCAATGGGAGATGGCGACGAGGAGTGAAGGAGAGCGACGCGATCTCAGAGACTTGGCGACGGGAGAAAGTTGAATGGATTTCAACTATATGCAAATTAGATGTGACGCGAAACAGCGATATTGTATTTCCGCCGGTCCATCCGCTCCAAAACCCAGAATAAACCCTTGACTTTGGTTCCTACCAAACTGTTGTTTTTCCCCATGCTTTACGATGTGACTGAGATGTAATAAAAATAAAAATAAAACGATGCGTGGAAGATTTTGGAGGTAGTTGGGATCCCTGGTGAGGTGTATTGATGATGCACTGAAGGAAAAATGTGAAAGTCCAAGTTGGATCTCTGTTGAAGTTCAGTTCTCGTGACTTTTCCACATACAGTACAGTATGATGTCATGTAGCACAAATCACATGGTCAGAACACATGGGAATATTTTTTGAGAAGTTAATCTGTTAATCTGCATTTACACACTCACATACATCCACAAAGAGGGAGACAGAAGGTTGCAATGTATTTTTTTATATCATTAGTTGAAGAGTGCAAGAGAAATGAAAGGGACACTTACAGGGAAGGGAGAGAAAGAGAAAGAGAGGAGCAGAAGTGGTGGGTAATGTTGTATATATTAATATATTATATGTTATATTATATATTATAAATCAATATAAAATATAACCGTGTCACTTAAAAATAAATATATTTGCAAACAACATCTAAATAAATGAATGCAGCTCTGTGCACATGAAGCGATGGGTTGAACAGGACACGCCCACAAGCGACAGCAAGCCCGATCCATGGGGGCCCCACCTCACACCTTACAGGGCTTAAAGGATCTGCTGCTAACGTCCTGGTGCCAGGCACGAGGGGGACCTACACAATACCAGGCAGGCGGTTTTAATGTTGTGTCTGATCTGTTGTATTAAGAACGGAATCACTAAATTTCCCCTTGTCAGCATTGCAGCCCAAGTCTCACCTACTAACTGCAAACTGCAAACAGCAGCAGAACATTTTTTAACAACCTTTAGACAGAGTGGTTGTGATGCGGCGTGTTGCCATGACACCAGTGAGCTCAGTGGCTACCTTGATGTCGCTCACCTTATAAAAATGCGTACCAGTCGATAGTGACTGCCTCCTGCACCGAGTTAAATAGATGAAATTACCTCAAATAGTAAGCAAAGCCTTGAGAGGGAAGAGGGACAAGTAGTAGTTAGCCTTTGATAGACCTGAGGCTTTTCAATAACGTTGCCAGACATGTAAAATTAATTTAGTGAATGCCAATGGTCAAGTGTAATCCTGGCACCAAGCGAGTGTGTGAACGTACACCAATAATATGCCTTGCGCCAGGAAATATTGGATTCAGGATATGTACAGTATGAGATACACGATGGTTGATGGCCTTCATGGAATGTCTCCACCTATAAAACAAGGGGGTCATAATTCATCACTCGTGAGGTAGTATATAATGTTCCTCCTCAATAGAGTTAAGACATTAATCGTGCAGCGTCCTCCAAGCTGAACCCTCATGACAAAAGTTTTTTTTAATGGAAGTTGGCAAAGCACAAACCTGTCCAAAATGCCTCAGTGGGGGGAATCACAGTCTCTGATTATCTTTTAGGCTTGAATGTAGTGCCATAGATTTATATCAAATATACCTCACCCTGCTAAACACATAAAAATCAACACGAATTTTTTTATTTTTATCAAACTACAAAGTTTAGTCACATCTTTGGTTTGTATAGTATGACAAACACACAACATTTTCTTGTGATTATGAAACACTCAATAAAAACATGATTTTGATTGTTAGGTTCTTTGATTAATGTGTAAAAGTGTTTGTTTGCTATCAGCATGATCAAAGTTAGGCCATATGTATGAGTGTGAAAGATCCTTTAGAAGTGGGATTACCGGGGTTTACCCCTAAGTGCGGCTCAGTGCGCAAAGATGCGAGAAGGCTCATGTTATTATAAGGCCTGGAAATGGTAGTAAAAGGGGATAGTGGCCAAATTGAAGGTATATCAGAAACAAAGAGTACAGGATCAGCACAATCAATTGGGAATGGAAGTCATTTCACACTCTGATTGTTTTGAGAGCAATGTCTCATTGGATATTAATTGTATTGTTTTTGCAGCGATGGTGTTCACTTACGAATGGCTTAGCTTGGCCTTGTTTTCTTTCAATCCAGGCTAGTTGCACACATTAAATAAATACACGGCAAGACAAGAAAATGAATGAATACATCACTAAAAATTGATTTATGATTTATGAAATATGTTTTTAGAATATATAACAAGACAGGATGGGCATTAAATGTTTCAGTGTTTTGTTTAATTCTAATAAAAACAGAAAAAGCTCTCTGATGTATTGTCAGTAGACTAACTATATAAGACGATATGTATATATATGTATAAAACTATATAAGGAAACTATATCATACATTGGGGTACAATGATAATCTAGCCATTATTAAGTAAGATGCAAAACTTTCATCTTCCAACAGATTTATGTAATACTGTAGAAGTCATGATGCAATGTGGGTTGGATTTCTGACATACCGTTTGGCCAAGGCCTGCACTAATTACCCCCAGACACTAGACGCACTCATTGCCTGTTGGATTCTAGCCAGATCTTATTCACCCAATTACTGTGAATTTTAAATACGCACATATGAGTATGTATGAGGTATGAGGTAGTGCCAGTTATTATGAACACTATCCAGGAACAATTTCCAGTGATCCACCAAGTACCAATGACACGTTGTCCTAAGGTCACATCAAGGTCCCACAGTTGATGCATTGACATCAGCATGGCGTTATCCTCTGTATTCGGCGGTTACGTCAGTCTTAAACTGTCCTTGGATAAACTTTCATTATTTTGCGTTTTTCTATTCTATTCTGACACATTCTCATATATAATCAAGTTTTATGACGGACCAAATTAAGTTGTGACCTTTGGCGTTCGAAAATAAATGAAATCCACGGCTTCCAATATTAAACTTGTGGCGATTACTCCCAAACAGATAATTGATAAGATACAGAGAACACAGACTTTAATTTCTCATGCTCATCTCACTCTAATTATGCTTCATTTATTTATTTATTTTAGTCCATGTGATTATTTACATTTTCACGCACTGTGGCCGAGACTTCTGGCTAATGAGAAACAATTCTTACCATTCTCAATCTCTTCAGCTCGGGGTGAGGCTTAGTCTGGAACACAATTTCAGGAAGCCTTAGACATTGTGCGTTTAATTTATTTTCAATTTTTGCCTTTTTTCCCCCACCATATCATTACTTCCTTATCGCTGACATGCGCCTCATATCATTTCCAGGAAATTGTAACTTACAATTTCAAGATAGCACACACGTCTTATACCGATATATTAGCATCTACTGTATAACTCTGCTGGGTACTGCAGACTAGATTCACTTATATACACAAATTGCAGAGTACTCCTTTTTAATCATTTCAATATTTCACACACATTGACGTCATCTTACAATTCTCTCAGAGATATTTAACAACATATACAGGCCTCGCAAGGAGCATTGAAAACGCAAGCAATAAAGCATCTAGCTATATCAACCCATTAGTAATAAACCTGGTACAAATCCATCTACTGCGCACTGCTACACAAGGACTTTTTTATTGATATTTGTGTAAAAGCGACAATATAAATAATGCATTTAATTTGAAATTAAATTGGATTCCCATACATAGCAAAGCAATGCCTCTGTGAGCGGGAGCACATTGTCCTCTAATCCCTTTGTTGACTCCTCAGTTGCAGAAACTGCCATTGTTGAGAGTGTCTACCGAGCTTGATTAATACCACCGTTGTACCACTCCAAAAAAAAAGAAACAAAAAACCTAAACACAATCGAAACAAAGCTGTCCAGGGCATCAA
>OMKR01046521.1:0-10039 GCA_900302355.1 Cyttopsis rosea | reverse complement strand
TGAATGTCATCACACTGTTTCCACAAAATAATAATAATAATAATAATAATAATAATAATAATAATAATAATAATAATAATAATATAATTGAACTTGGTATTGAAACAGACATTGTTTTAAAGGGTTTTACAGTGTAAGTTATCGTTGTGCTCTTACACAGATCTGCCTACAAAGTAGTGTATATTTATTGTTCTATGTCAGTGTTTTCTTTCGATCAGCCTCACTACGTGATATATGTAATTCTAATTATCGCCTCCAGGTTCTGAAGGTGTAAATGAATTTCCGTATTTCCACAAAACAGGCGGAAGGAGAATCGACGTTCAAAGGAAAAGCTGTCATAGCAATTATCATTTATCTCCATCAGATCTCTCTTTGCCCAAATAAGAAACTTTGATCAAACACCGAGCGCAGATGAATATGCACCTTCGCTCTTCCAGTTAACTGATGTATTCTTTACATCTTAAATATTCTTAGAGAGTTTATCCGAACGGTTACGCCTCGAGAAGCGTTCCACTCCATCACCTCCTCAATATTTGGGTCTTCCATCTGCCTGCATTGTGTAATAAAGTCTCTGTGTCTGATGTGACTCCCGTACTCTGCTCGGTTCGATTCTCCTGTCTGTGATTGGTTCCTTTGGAAAGTTGACCAACTCAACATGTGCGAATTTGTAAATTTCTTCCCTTTTCTGGTTGCAGGACATTGTCAGTTTCTTTAACTTCAGCCACAGCAACACTCCTTTGTTAAGCAACCTTGAGCATCTTGAGCCAGTCGTAGAGCCGAGCACAGTTTAAGGATTCTCAGACTTCGTGTTCCAGCAAGTACTGCATTCCAAACTGTGTTTTTTTTACATATCTGCTTTGTCTGTTTATAAGAAATGTCTTCCACAAAACACTAGGTTTCACGCTGCTGTATGTAAGGTTCGCTCAAATGTCACATTTGCATTTATGCAAATGCAAGACCTGTGGGAATTACATAGGACCTGACCCAGAACAGGTAGACTGAGCCTAGTCTCGGTCTGGTTGGTTCATTTGCTTTTTTAGGGCCACGTCTGCCCAAAGCCCTCAAAATCATCCGCCTATCCTAAAAGACGGCACGTCCGTTTATTCAGGGGTGTGCTGAATGAATCATTTCCCAATGTGAGTGTGTTGAGTTGAGTTGTTATAACGTGGTTAAAATGGCCATGACGATCAGCATTTTAGCCATTTGAACATGCGATTTGAAACCCAAGTGCTTCAAGTCCAGGTTCATATGATGGATCATCATTCATATTCATATCATTTTCTGTCAGTGTGCATTTGGTGAAATCTCTGATGCTCGCTCCTGGTCAGAGATTTTAGTCGCTCGGACTTAAAGGCGACAGGTATTAGACGTTAGCTGTCACATTCATAGCTGCTGTCATTACTGTAGCTTGCTCAACTTGCACACGTTATCATGCTTATTTAGAACACCTTTGTCCATTCCATCCATGTTGATGCAGAGGGCTACCTTTCTGCATTTTATCTCTGGTTTGATATTTAATGTGGAGATAATTCCGTTTTTTTCATTCCTCGCGTTGTTTATCTGTGATGCGATTGTGCTGCTTTGAGCATTGCTGCGGTAAGAAAGCTCGCCCTTGAGGGGGCAGTGAACTGAAAGTGGAGTCTTTGTGAAAACATTTGTGTGTGTATGTGTGTGTGTGAGTATGTGTGTGTGTGTGTGTGTATGTGCATGTGTGTGCGCGCCCGCGTGCGTGTTTGTTTTAACGATGCTCAACACCTTCAGAGAGATAACATTGGCTTCATTGCTGTGAGTTAAAACTACTCATTTGCAAAAACATAAGTCCCAAATGGTTGTGGTTGATTTTCCCGATGGAACCGTGAATTACATAATGTTTCCAAATCCCAGCGTTGAAAAGCTCCAGGCTCCGTTTTAGATACAAAGCTTTACTTGCTGTTAATTTGCTATTATTTGGCTGAGTGGGAGTCCATTATGAGACCAATGACTGGTGGAATGGCACCAATCATCCACTGTAGCAATCTATCCATCGGTTGCCATGGAAACGGCCTGGGTGAATGGGGGATAAGTAGGGGAGCGTGGAGAGATTGCTGACACCTGCTCTCCTTCCTTCTCTTTCTCCACAAGCCCACAAGCCATCACATCTAACGTTCGTTTTAACTCTTATTGTTCGTTTTGCGGTCGGATTAAAATGATCTCAGTGGGAGAAGGGAGTATTATTGATAATTACTTCTTTTTTTTTTTCTTTAAATTTTAAACAAAGTCACAAAATTGTGTACAAACTCTAATTGACCTGAACAAACAGAAGTTTTGGTTTGAACTCTGTAATTGAGCTATTCTGAGCGACCGGCTCGGTATTTCTCACCAAGGAGCTCTGGCGGTGTAGGAAATCCGCATGCGTTCCTTTCACAGGTAATTCGACTGGACTAACCGATAGACTGCGGAGCAGAACAGATCTGTTCAGGTGACGCTAATGATGGCTTTAAAATCACTAAAATCAATACAAAGAGAATGCACCCAAAAGTATACAAATTTAGTGTCAAACACGACAGAATTAGAGGAAGTCTTAAAACATTTTATATTAAAGGTGCGGTATGAAGAATTTGTCCATTTTGTGGAACAGACTTGGCAGAAATGGAATGGAATATGGAATATAAAATTCATAAGTATTTTATAATTAGTTTATACTCTAAACCCATGAAAATAAGAATCGTTGTGTTGTCGTTACCTTAGAATGAGCCATTTATATCTCCATGGGGGCTGGAGCCCCTTCCACGGAGCCCAGAACAGACAAACCAAACACTGGCTCTAGAGAGGGACTTTCGTGTTTTTCGCGAGTTTCGCCGCCATGTTGCACCGCATGGAGGGGAATTCAGTTGGTTGCAATCTGCAACCTCACTGCTCGTGGCCACTAAATTCTACACACTGCACCTTTAAGTAGCAAGACAAATGAAAAAAGAAAGGGAAGAAAAGAAAATCAAAATATTGTAATTATTTTAAAATCAATAATTACAATAGGAAGGCAAGGATGCATATAAGAAAGTATTTAAACAATGATACTGATCTGACCCGCCTTATCTCATTGGGCAGATAAAGCTTTGGGCAGTTGTGTAAACTTTCAGTGGCAGGGACAAAAACCTATGACGGACAGGGCACTAGGGGCAGAGAGCGCCAGGCCTGTAGTGGACAGAGCTCTAGGGGAAAATGGCCAGGGGTTGTGTTGGACAGGTCACGAGGGGCAGCGAGCCAGGAGAGAGCCTATGGTGGTCAGGGCACTAGGGGCAGAGAGTGCAGGGCCAAGTTTATAGGGCACTGGCGGGAGAGAGTGCCATGCAGGGCCATGGTGGACAGGGTATTAGGGGCAGAGAAGGCAGCATAACAACCGCATAAATCTGTCACATGTGTCTTCTGTTATGTCTTTTTGTCTCAATTGTTATCGTTTAGGGCATCCGTTTTTGGCCAGATGATAGATACAGGCAATGTGATTTGAAAAGGGCACTTTGCACCCAAGACAAAAGCGTTCCCTTCAAGCTGTGCATGCCACTGCCTTGAAGGGACCTAGCACCACAGTAATACCCTTTGGATAAATATTGCATTTGGCAGTTCAAGGTTTAAGATTTCAATTGTCATACACACAACAAAATAGCATGGAAGCAGATATTGCTGGTCATAAGATTATTATGCAGAGACAGCCACACAACATTGTAAAAGTCAAAGAACTAATTTAAAAAATACCGTAAAAGAAGCAGTAAAAACAAGAAACAGAGTGTGCATTGAGTGGAAAATTCCATTCTTAGTCTTAATTAATAATTTAATAACAGCAATAAGATGGAATTTATAGATAGGGCCAAGCTCTTGGAAAGAATGAATCTGATGAAGGGCTATATGACCAAGACTTATTTGACTTTACTTAGAGGAAAATTGAATAACCACTAGATGGCTTTCACATATTTCACACTGTAGGCTGAGTAATGATGAATAATTATTATACTATTAAATAATTATACTGAATAATTATTTCAACTCTATTTCAAACCAACCTTTCCTACCTGTGTGTCAACCCCCCCTCCTGTGCCTGATTATTTTAAGAGCCTGCCCTTGAAATGTCAAATTCAAATTGTTATGGGATACAAGCATTTTCACTGCATTGCACAGTGACAGTAAGATCAGGCTCTTACTGTTGGAATTAGGAGACGTCTTGACAGGTTAACCACATATTTCTCCAAACACAATGTGACGGAAAGGCATGTTGTGATGAAGTGTCTTAGTGGCACCGTTGATCTCGCCAGCCGTCACACAGGAAGGTTTGCGTAGGTAATATTCAAAGTGAAACGCACAAGTCTCCCTAATCGCTTTAGTCAGACAGACAACCATTTGCAGGCAGGAGGAGCAGCTTCAACCACTCCGCTCCCACCACTAGGGAGTACAGATGATCTTTTCTGTTGTGGCTCCGATGGCTGGATGACCCTCGCCTGCTTTTCTTCACCTCCCAGAGTTTTCTGAGAATTGTCATAGGAAAAGTGCGTCCCCATGTTCCAGATTTGATGTCCATTGTTAGAAGGGCGCTATTGACACCGACCTCTATCTTGAAGTCTCATAACTGTAAGTCTGTATTGTAACCCCCACATGCCATGGCATCTACGAAGCAAATTGCATGCGGCAACCGCAGTACTTACTCCTCTATGGCTCTCACAAAAGAATGACAACATCATTGACCAAGCACCACCATAACACCACCTAAAGATAGATGGAGGTTAGATGTAAGGAACATGATTTTAGCTGTTAGCTGATTTAACCATGTTAAAAAATAATCAGGCCTTATTTTCCAGTGTATATACAATATATGATTGCATATGATTGATGATTCACAGCTAATCAATAGTGAATACAAAGTTGCATATCTGACCAGTATTTTAAAAAAAAGCAGCAGCACTATACACAATCCAAAAGTGAATTGTGTACAGTGCTGCTGCTTTTTGTGAATTACCATGAACCATGAAACCCCTCCCCCCCCAGACTTTAAGATGCAAAACAACATAAAGCATATGTCAGAGTGAACCAATTTCAAATGAACCCCCAGAACCCTTCTCTGAGGCCCCATAATGAGGATTCTATTAAACTTAATGAAGCATACTTCAGCAGCTGTTATAGCAGGAGCCCATTGGAGCTGGAGACGCAAAAACCAGGCCCGATACCTTCAGTAACCCCCAGTCTCTGCCGCCGGTACCCCTGGCCTGTGGCTTACATCAGCCACAGCCATGGCCCTGGCCCTCAGTCTACCTGGAGCGTCCTCCTCCACCAGCTCCTGCTGTTAGATAAATATCCTCCTAGTCTCTAATATCTAATCACAGCAAAATAGCAATACTTTCCTGTTCAATATATTTTGCTCTTGTGGTTCTAAAGTACAGGATATGCGTTCATGTTCGACACACCCAAGCTACAACCAATGAGTCACAACTTTTCCTTTGATTAGTTGTTTATTTTCCAAAGATTTTCCACACAAAAAACAGATCGGTCTTACCGGAGCGGAGGGAGAGGCAGGTGCATCACTGTGCCATCAAAAATGAAAATAACAACAATATTTGGCGCTTAGCAGCGCTCTAAAACTGTATTGCTGTATTTATTTAATCAGGGGAAGACCACCATTCACAATTGTGCCCTGCAAATACATAATCAAAAACAAACAAATCCTCTGTTGCACCTTAAGTCCACATGGTAGGTTCAGGACAGCACTGTCTACGTGCACCCCCAGGTATTTGAATGATGATGTTTGTTTTATGGGTTGGTTGTGAAATGTAACCGGAGCAATATGGGTGACTTGTGTGGCTCCGAAGATGATCTCCTCTGTTTTGAGGGTATTGAGTACGAGAGCGTTATGATAACACCACTGAACCACTTTGTTGACACTGTCCAGATAAAGGCCTGGCTCCTCCCCCTCCTTCATCAGTGCTACCAGTGCAGTATCATCAGAGAATTTGATGATGTAGTCGTTAGGCACACTGGTAACACAGTTGTTGGTGTAAAAGGTCAATAGCAGTTGGGACCTGACACATCCTTGTTGAGTGCCGCAGCTAGTTGTGATCAGGGGATGTTATTGACCCTAACCAGCTGTTAATGAGGAAGGAACAGTGTTGTCACAGGAGGGGTCGAATTGCACCCAACAACCTAACTGCTTGTCCACCTAATCCCACCTCCTCCTTACGACAGGTTCTTTACGATCCCCGACACACTCAAGCCTGAACAGGTTAATTTATCACAATACCCGGAGTCCATAGCAAATGTGAGTTCCTTAAAGGAATCATCTAATGGGACATCGGTCGCTGGCGCTCCATACACACACCTACCATGAGCACAATTTGCGCAGTCACAGTTCACAATCAATAGTGCACTCAAGGGGTTAACAAACAGTTGCTGGGCACCAGACCAAGCTATACCCCCGCTTCCCCGGCAACTACAGCCCACAGGTATCTCCCCCCAGCGTATATATTTACATATTTACAAGTATATGAGTCACAAAAGAGTTTATAAAGTGAACCTTTAGTCCGGTCGCACCCAGAGCCCAGCAGGACGGGCCCCCCTCCGGGGCCGGCGCGCGTAGCAGCTCTGGTCGGGTACCTCCGCTTCTGACGAGACACTGTAGCGGCGATTTCCCGAGGCGACCAGGGGGAGGGGCAGACGGGCAATCAAGAGATCAAGCGGTGAGGCAATTAGGCGAGCAGACAGACAGGCGATCAGTCAGACAGGCAATCAGGTAGACAGGCGATCAGATGGATGGGCGAGAAGGCAACGGCACCGGTGGCAGCAACCAGCGATTGGAAGAACAGCACAAAGAGGGGGTAAGTCACGGGTTCTCAAGGAACAAACTCACGCCCTTTTATGCTTCTGGTGTTGCCACCGATTTCTCGCGTATCCATATCCGACATAGCAGCCAACCCCTGAATTCAGTTCAGTTCAGAGTTCTCTGACGACTCTGCAATGTGTTCTTCAGGCTATGGATTGAGACTCCAAAAAGACTCTTCACCAACAGAAACATCATCATCACCCTCTATTACAGGACCCACAACAGAACCCTTCAAAGACATTCCCCCAGCCCCAAACAGAACAATGTTACCAAGCTTGGGAGGTGCTTCTAGCCAGCCCTTCAGCAGGCAGAGGTCTAGGTCCTGGCACTGGCATTCCTGCCAAGGCTCTCCGAGATTCAAGGGCACAGGTTCCAATCCTGAGGCTTCGGCCAGTGTGATGCTAGAGACTAGAACTTGTGGCACTGGTGGCTTCTGGGAGATGGGACAACAGGTTGGCATTCTGGTTTACGGCCCCTGGATGGTACTTCATGTCAAACGTGAAGTTCGCGAGTTGAACTGCCCATTGTTGCTCAACTGCACCGAGCCGGGCAGTCGTGAGGTGAACTAGATTGTTGTTATCAGTGAACGTGGTAAATTGCTCCCCCCAGAAGTAGTCCTTGAATTGTTTTGGTTACAGCCCACTTAAGGGCCAGCAGCTCCAGCTTAAAAGAACTGAAATTCTGGTCATTTTGTTAGGGGAGGATCAGGCTGCGGCTTGCATGAGCACTCACCCTTTTGCATCCCTCCTGAACCTGAGACAAGACTGCGCCCAACCCGTCACGACTGGCGTCGGTATAGAGACAAAAAGGGAGTGCAAAGTCAGCATACACAAGGACGGGGGCTGTAAGCAGGGCTTCCTTCAATCGTTCAAAGGCAACCTGACACTCGGGGGTTCGAGGACACTGGAGCAGAGCAACGGCTGGTGGTGCCTTGTAGCAGCTTGTGTAACGGGGCAGCCATTCTGGCAAAGGCGGGAACGAACCGGCGATAGTAGCCCACGAATCCCAGGAACGAATGGACTTGCCTCACGGTGGTGGGGACTGCCCAGCCATCAACAGCTGCAGTCTTTTCAGGGTCGGTGGCCACTCCTCCGCCACTAATTACATGGCCAAGGTACTTGACCTCCCGCTGGAAAAGGTTGCATTTGGTGGGCTGGAGCTACAACCCATGGCTCTGTAGGCGTCAGAACACGCTTTCCAGATGAGACAGGTGTGTTTGGAAGTCCACCGAATACACAATTATATCGTACAGGGTGATCAGCCTCCTGTACCCGGCAGACATCCACCTCAACCTCCTGTGGGCCCGTGCCCCTGAGCCAGCTGCTGGTGGAACTGTGGTCTTGAAAGCTTGCTCACCTGGGTGGCCCTTCTGAAATAGGGACTCTCAGCATCCAAAAATCACATTCATACCCAGCAGCACTTGGTCATCATACAATCATCCTCAACGATGATCACGCCCATGTTAGGGACTCCAACACTGCAGATGGAAAAGTCCAGTACAGCATACCCAACATAGGGACTCTTTAGGCCATTGGCAGCCTTCAGGGCCAACCAGGACAAATTCTTTGCATCCTGTAGCAACTCCCCTCCAAAATAGCGCTGGAACAAGGACTGACTAAACAGTATCACCTGTGACCTCGTGTCTAGGATAGCGGGGATACTCTTGTCATGAATAACAACTTCTACCTGAGGGCACAGGCCTATAAACAAGGGTGCATTGTTGTTGGGTGCAGGTAGACCGAAAACCCGTCATAGACGCCTGTCGCCGAGGGCAAAACCGTTGGATGTGGCCTGCTTCCCCACGCAGGTTGGAATCCTGACGACTACACCAAATACGTGCAGCGGGAGGAGGGGTCAAATTGCACCTAACAAGGGGTTAACTGCTTGTGCACCGAATCCCACCTCCTCCTTATGACAGGTTCTTCAGGATCCCCGACACACTCAAGCCTGAACAGGTTATCACAATACCCGGAGTCCATAGTAAATGTGAGTCCCTTAAAGGAATCATCTAATGGGACATCACCACAGAAGTTCAAAGTCATTGGGAGTCATGTGACCATCGAGAGGGATGTAGAAGGTTGTGATCATCGCTCCACAGAATCCCCCCAAAGTTAAATAACATTTTCGTACTTTATGCTACTTTTTTAAGTTTTCGGTCAATTTTTTTGTTTTCAAAAAGCTTTTTATATACTATGATGGCGATGAGCTCAAAAATGGTGACTGGCAAACAGTTGGTAACTTTGCATTCAGTTGAAAATGAGGAGCTCACTGAGCTAGTTAAGCTAGCAGTTGCAGAAGCTACAATAAGCTGTGTCAGGGAGGCTATCCCTACACTGGAGGATGTGGTGGCTCAGCTGACAAGCAAGACGCAGGCTCTGGTGGATGCTGAAGTTGCTGTATTTTGTGGCGAGATAGTTGCCATACAAGCCGATCTTTCAAAGTGTCAGGATTATCATTTGGCGGAGGTGGACAGCCGGCTCTCTACATCTGTGAACAGGCTTGCTACACATCCTGCCCGGTTGGAGGACAAGGTGGCTGAGGACAGGTCGCGCAGAGATAACATACGTGTGCACGGGGTCCCTGAAAACACAGACATTGCTTGCTCTTGCTTACCTGTCGGATGCCATCCCACGGTTTGGCTCAGCTGGGCTCAGTTGAGATTAGGCACGCATACTGCGTAGGTGCTCCCAAGGAAGGCGCAAATGGCAAGCCCATTCCTTGCTCCCTCATCTTAAAGCTGCTGCGTTTCACCTACAGACAAGAACCTCAAAGCTGCGCGGAGTGCTGCCATGGAAATGGAAGGAAAGACCTTCCGCTTCACCCCGACTATAGCCCGCATACCTTCAAGCGCAGGCTGGCCTTCGCCGACGCAATGGATACTCTGCAAAAACCAGACTTTTGTATTTTTCTGCTCTATCCTGCGAAACTCAAGGCGACACGCGGAGGAGTGAGGCATCTTTTCAACACCGGACAAGAGGCAAAGGATTTCACGGATTCCCTCAGAGAATAGAGTCTCCATTCATTCAGGCTCCGAATGCTGCTTGATGCGCACTGTAACACATAGCCTGCAAGAACTTACCGATTTTCACCTTGTGTGATTTTTTATAAATAGTTTTTTTCAATAAGAAAAGCTGTCTTTAATCTGTATGCTTTAGCATGCCGATCCTGAATTATTCATGTTTTTGACACATATACAGGACATTA
>OMKR01046511.1:0-15708 GCA_900302355.1 Cyttopsis rosea | reverse complement strand
CGAACTTGGGTTCTGCAGCAGGACAATGATCCAAAACACACCAGCAAGTCCACCTCTGAATGGCTGAAGAAAAACAAAATTGAGACTTTGGAGTGGCCTAGTCAAAGTCCTGACCTGAATCCTATTGAGATGCTGTGGCATGACCTTAAAAAGGCGGTTCATGCTCGAAAACCCTCCAATGTGGCTGAATTACAACAATTCTGCAAAGATGAGTGGGCCAAAATTCCTCCACAGCGCTGTAAAAGACTCATTGCAAGTTATCGCAAACGCTTGATCACAGTTGTTGCTGCTAAGGGTGGCCCAATCAGTTGTTAGGTTTAGGGGGCAATCACTTTTTCACACAGGGCCATGTAGGTTTGGATTTTGTTTCTCCCTTAATAATAAAAACCTTCATTTAAAAACTGCATTTTGTGTTTACTTGTGTTGTCTTTGACTAATATTAAAATTTGTTTGATGATCTGAAACATTTAAGTGTGACAAACATGCAAAAAAATAAATCAGGAAGGGAGCAAACACTTTTTTACACCACTGTACTTGCATGGTGGGTGTTGATTTGGTTGGAAAGTCAACGGGGTATCAAAGTCAACGCTCTCCAGAACGTCCATATCGTCTTAAGCCCTTTGATACAGTGTCTTACTTGCATTACTTTTAGACCTGGATGGAGTCACAGGTCAATATGGAGACTATTTATCTCCCATCTCTCTCCTCCAGGGTACAGCAGGGACACGTCCTTCTTGGAGATGGTGGCGGACATCATCCTGGAGCTGAAGAAGGCCAATCCCAGCTTGGTGTACGGTCAGTGCAGGGACGGTTTAGTCACTCCAGTGTATTCCAAACAGCATAAAATTTGTGTGGAGATAGAATTATATTTTGAGCTCCTTCTTTTTCTTTCTCCTCAGTGTGTGATCCGGTTATGGGTGACAACGGTGCAATGGTGATTCTCCATATTCATCTATTTCTCAACCGCTCCATGTGACTATTTATAACCCCAATCAGTTAAGGTTATGACATGTGGCGTGCTTTTAGTTAGCTTTGGATTTCACGTTGTTTTATGAAGGATAAAAATAACACCAACAAGTTATTGATGGAGACACATCATGTGTTTTTATTACACACGCTCGGAGGACGTCTCGCGTTTGTGACATTTTGATTTAACGGATATAATGTCTTGATGCTCTTGTTTCGTGTTTCAGTACGTTCCGGAGATCCTGCTGCCGGTCTACAGGGACAAAGTGGTCCCGGTGGCCGACATCCTCACCCCCAACCAGTTTGAAGCGGAGTGAGTGCAAAACAACAATTTCCATCATCTGGGGTTTAAATCGCTTGAATGTAAATGACTGGTGACTGAAATGGTTTAGAGAGACTCAAACGGAGCTCTCTAGCCTGAAACAATTAATCCCAATACAACTTTGTTTGTGTTGGTGTGCGCTACCTGTCCGTTTTATGTGCGTGTGACTATTCTGACTGTCTTTCTCAGGCTGCTGACGGGGAGGAAAATGAAAACGGAGAAAGACGCCATTGAAGTGAGTAAAAGAATAATTACATAATCATGCATTTACTGTATGTATTACATACTGTATGTGAGACTCGCAAACTATTCGTTCATCGCGAACGACTCCTTTAAATGGGTTGGGGGGTCACTCCAAAAGAGTTGTTCGTTCGTGACTTCTCACGAACAAAGAATTACGACTGGGGATTAAATAAATGTGAAAAAAGGTTGAAGGCATTTGGTGTAATTCATATTGAATGTGACCGATTTACACTTTGCATTCCACCTAAATAAATAATTTTGACATAATTAAATGAGTCTGAAAATTTTACTTATCTTTTTACTGAGTCACTCCTAAGGAGCCGAATCTTCAAAAAGAGTCTAACTCTTCATCACTAAAAGGAAGCCATAGGAAGGTCTCCTCCTCCATGACCCCAAACTGAACCCCAACCCCTCCCATCCCTGTGAACTATGGTGTCCTCAAATGGAAAAAGTCGGAAAATTGAACAAATGTTTTTACAGAGTCACTCGTAATGAGTTGAATCTTCAAAAAGAGTCAAACTTTTCATCACTATTTGCTGAGAATGGGGGAAAAAAACCTACCTGCATATGTGGTTGACAGCGTAGAGTACCATGAGTTGTATTAAACCCCTCCTGCTCTCCAGATAATGGACTTACTCCACCAAATGGGACCAGAGATTGTGGTTCTCACCAGCACAGACTTGCCTTCCAAGCGTGGGGACGAGTTCCTAGTGGCCCTGGGGAGCAAGAAGATAGGTAACCTATATATTGGGAGATTCTTGGGGAAATATTTCTATGCATGGGGGACACCTTGGAAACTGTAAATATCAGCATATTTCCACACTAACCTTTTTTTTTTTTTTTTTTTTTGCTGTAGTGAAACCTGATGGGATCAACTCTACCCAGAGGATCCGTATGGATATCCCCAAAGTTGATGCCGTGTTCGTCGGGACGGGTGATCTGTTCGCTGCGATGCTACTGGCCTGGACTCACCACCACCCCAAAGACCTAAAGGTCGGCTTTGAATTCACATTCCATACACATTTTCGTGGAAAGAGTGCTTTGCCATAATGCAGATGCATACATTTGTTTTATGGAAGTGGACTCAGTAGGAGTCAAACCGTGTAATGCTGTCGGCACTAAAAGGGGGATTTATAACCGAGCCGTACAGGGCGATCATAATGAAACTATTTGCTCTTAAAGGTGCAGTGTGTAGAATTTAGCGGCCACTAGCAGTGAGGTTGCAGATTGCAACACACTGAATTCCCCTCCATATTGGAGAAGCTACGGTGGCTGCGAAAAACGTGAAAGTCCCTCTCTAGAGCCAGTGTTTGGTTTGTCCGTTCTGGGCTACCGTAGAAACATGGTGGTGCAAGATGGCAGCGTCCGTGGAAGGGGCTCCAGCCCCCATGGAAATATAAACGGCTAAATCTAAGGTAACGAAAACACAACGATTCTTCTTTTCATGGGATTATACACTAATTAATACAAACTTATGAATATTATATTCCATTTCTGCCATGTCCGTTCCGCTAAATGCCACTAAATTGTACACACTGCACCATTTAAAAGCTTAAAAGTGACTTGAAGTCACATCAAAGTTGAAAAAGCGATGGTTACATCATAACAACTGTTGTTTACTATAACTTCTTTTTTTGCCACAGGCTGCCTGTGAAAAAACGGTCTCGGTCATGCATCATGTCATTAAAAGGACCATTTCCTACGCCAACGGTACGGTTTGTGAGTCTCTCTGCCTACTCCAACTGAAGTTACTTGTTAAAGAAATAACACTCTAACTTTTGATTGCGTCTGTCCTGATCAAGCTCTAACCTGCATTCAACGGTGGCCACTTGTTGAGTCCTAATCTGAGATTTATTTATGTTCTTATGGCTACAGATATATATATATATATATTTTTTTGCTTTCAGAACCAGATGTCTTAAGACTTTGATTCTGATTTCCTGGTTATATATGTGTGTCGACATCACTTCCAGTGTGTCCAATAAAATATAATCCTGCTGCTGGTTGTCTCGAGCACAAGCTTCTCACAGCCAAACCCCTGGGTCTGAACTGTAGATTGATGGATTTTCTCGTTTATACACTCAACTTTACCTTTTATGTTAGCAAACACTTGGTCCATGACCTCCATCCAATTTGAAACAAACGTCTTACATTTGATGTTCTTGGCCACAAAATGGTAGTCTTATTCAACTTATCTGTGCTTTAGGCAGCACCATCCAGCCAAAGTTGCACTTTTCACATGGCCATATCAGGCCAAAGTCTACGTTTTCAAAAATGTGTGCAACTCGCACCTTTTGTTCTATGGTCCAACTGCTCCCTCTTTAGCTTCACACCTGTAAATTGCTATAAACAGCTATATTTGTTATTATTGTTATTTTTATTTCAGAGATGGCCGGCCCCGGTAAGAGGCCCAACCCGGCCCAGTTGGAGCTCCGAATGGTCCAGAGCAAAGCGGACATCGAGGATCCTGTCATTGTGGTGGAGGCTGTAGTTTTATAAAATGCCTTCTTGACACCAAGGACAATATTTTCGTACAGTGCTTTAGCGTGGCTTTGATGAGAAACTGGCTTTGACGCTAGGTGCTCAGTCGCACACACACGCACACACACGCACATTGCAGACACAAACACTTGGACTGTTGGACTGTCATCCGTCTGCCTTATAGGACGCCTTAGGGAGCACAATTGTGTTTTTATAACGGAAGTCAGCAGGATTACACTTATGTTGACATACATACATACACACACACACACACACACACACACACACACACACACACACTTATCACTGCCGTATCTGTACTACAACCTGCGGTAACACCATTGGCGCTTGGGCTCTAGCCAACTCTGTTTTGGCGGTAGTTCTAGCCGTCTTTACATGTACTTCAATCATGTTTAACGCAAAATAATGAATGATTATCTATGTTTATACAAGTTATCTCAGTTAAAAATGCAGAATATAGAGGGCACAATGCAGGAAAAAAAAAGCATACTCATGCGTTGCCAGAGGTAACACGCCATAGGCTTTTTAGGCTATCGCTATCGCATCCCACATCTTATGCAAACTGGGCTGCAATACCCTGCTTCAGTTAGACTTTGTAGCATTTTTCTTCTAGAAACAGTAGTGATTGTAATCAAATTGTAATTTGAATTGAACACACATACGGTCTTGTTTTTTTATCTTTTACATGTTAGATGAATGTTTTAACGCATCTCAAATTCAGCTGTAACTATTTGCACAGATAATGTCAAATATTTACTAATTATTGTCACGTATTATCATGTTTTAACTGTTGACTATTGGCATATCTTAGAGTCCACGTGAAAGGCTGTGTTGTGGATTGGTGTTAGGGATTAGGGAACAGGATTAGCGAGAAACTACGCCGGTAATTAATGTTTTTTTTTGTTTTGTATGTACAACAAATCCATCAAACTCACAATATTTGAAAGTTTTAAGTGCCAAACTTTGAGCTGCTGCTCTAACATAGCTATATAATAAGAGTAATAATAAATGCTTTCTTTAACACTCTTGTCTGTTTTTTGTTTTTTTTAGCATGACTCGGGTGCAATCTTGCAACACAGTGCTCTTCCGACTCCCAAATCCCTTTTAATCATTATTATTAAAAACATTTCCCTTTTTATACATCGCTGAAGTTAGCAGCTGATTTGCAGCTTCTGACTTTATGGTGCATTCAAAAACCCTCAGATTTCCAGTAACTGACTGTGTCTCTGACAGACATATGTGCATGGCTGAACTTCAATAAAAACACATGGTGAATGGTTTGTATTATTGTATTGATGTTTAAACAGCATTTCAAACCCTCTTTCAGATTTGTGAAAACTTTGAAATGATGGATTTCACTGTTGTTTTTCATCTAATTGCCACAATGTCCTCCCTCACTGTCTAATAAAGCTTAGCGAGGGAGGAACAAACTCTATAACATGATGTTTACATCAAAGAGCTAATTGATCCCAGAGGTGGTATTGTAGTGCTGCGCCTGAATACTAATTACGTCAACTAATGAGCTCTATTTCATGTGCAAGTGACAACTTAATATGCAGGTGACATGGAAATATCAATACAATTGTAAGAACCTTGATGTCAATTATTCAGTTTTGGCAGTTTTGCTCTCTTTAAGAAAAGTTTACAGGTGAAACATTTTTGGGCATAAAAGAAAATTGTACATAATTTTAAAAACAACAACCTGTCTACAACCTAATCTCAAAGTTATTTTAGCACTATATAGAAATCTGAATTCTGCCAGGAACATTTTCATATAGTAGGAATTTGCTCTGGTGATCAATACAAAAAAAGAGTCCAGTGCTCACCACGTTACGTGATTAAGGACAAGTTATAGTTAAATTTTGCACTAATCTAATCCTGTGCAGGATGTCGTGTTATCAATAATGAGATGCGAGTAGTGCTGTTTTGGCATGAACAGGTTACCTTTTTATTTGAACCACGTGTTCCGTATCTCCCAGCTCCTGAAACAACTCCCCCTTTCATTGGCTAACATATTACTGTAATCCCACACATTACTGTAATACTACATCTCCCCTTTCTGGAGAACAAAGGGTAGACTGCCTTTGTCTCATCAGAAGAGAGGATTATTCTGCCTCTTTTGCTGGAAGGTCTGTCCCTATCTAAATCCTTCAACAGAAAAGAAAATAATAAACACTGAGCATATATTAAAATATTTAACTAATATTCTATCTTAATATTTTTGAAATATTTACATACACATTCTCTTGTACCCAAACCTTTCTGAAAACATTTATATTATTATTATTATTATAACATGTATTCTCTCTTTTTCTGCAACTTCAACACAACAGAGATTAACTTATTTTTTCTCTCTCTAACTCTTCTGAACTCTGTTCACAAGCCTAGTCTTTTTGGTTTCGCAATGGCTCTCCCAAACCTTATTCTGGGTGTGTGAGACCCTGACAAGCAATGTCCTGCAGTGCAAGTTGTTGTGGTTGTGGCTGTGTGACTCAACCTTTCTTGGCGGTGTCTGCATGGGTATTAGATGCCGACGATTGCGTCTCACTGAAGAAGGGAAGAAGATATTCTCAATTTACCTTTTATGAACTCTCACATATATAACCAATGTATTATAATTTCCTCATATAATCTATGGTCACGTAACTAGGAGGGTTGCGCTATACTTTGAGTTATTGATGTTGTTATTTTGCAGCTCGTAAAGGCCATACCATATCCCTTTGCTCCTCATCAGTGTGTAGAGATAAGACAATATGGTGTTCACTCACATACTGATTTGTCACTCTTAGATACAAATGTACTGCACATGAACAATGGGGATTGTGGACTGTGAACACATCTGAAAGCGCTCGTCCTCGATTGTATAGAACAAAGAACAAGACGTGATTGGGGGCATAGTCACATATATACTGTATGTATAAGCAGGCCTCCTTTATGCTCAGCCTATATATATTTGCTAATACCACAAATTCATGTTGTGACCACTTGGACAACGTACCCAGCTGTTATTAGATTTACTTAAAGCTTTAAGAATTCAGTACTTTGAATTATTTCTCTCCGCACTCATCCTTCTCAGCCCAGCCCAGAGGAAATCTTCCACAATTTGGCTAGCCAGCCATGAGGGTTGTACGCCAGATCCGAGCTGAGGTGGTTCTGTTTGACTGAAAGTATCCAACAACTGACACATACATCAAGGTGAGCAGCTACCTATTAACTAAAAGCCCACTTTAGTGTTGGATATTTTTGTGTTTGAGTGTCACTTTACTCTGGGGAATTGTGAATCCTCTATGTTTAAAGGCTAAAAATCATTTCTGAACCTAATTGATGTGTTAATAAGTTAAAAGTTAAAAATTACTATGCATGAGTAGAGAAATACAGTAAAAAAGACAAAAAATAAAATAAAACCTGGCTCAAATGAGGAGCCCGCCTGTGCCCTCTGCCTAAAAAGAATGAAAAAATGATGAAATTGATATTGATAAAAACAGTGAACAAAAGTTATGTTGTGTGATATGAAATGCAAGCACCAACTTCTGCTTCTCCTCCACTAACGAAAAACAGGAAGTGTTTGGTTTCTAAATGTTGCAAACTATTACAGGGTGTTGTGATCTTTTATTTTGAGACTTGAAGGTCAGACCAGTGGAGTTTTCTGACGCCTCTGGAGAACAGAGTGAAGAGCCAAGGCAGGATTTATAGTTCATATAGTTCTAAAATGTGTTTATTGGTACAAAGCAGTTAAAGGGATTCAGTACAACGGACAGATGGGAGGGGTTTGATGAGAAGAGAGAGACAGGTAGAGAGAGGGAGAGGGAGGGGAGATAGTGGCCCAATTCTGGCCTCAGAAAAGGGAGTTAAAATGAAATAGAATGCCTGGTGCGAGCACTACAGAGAACAGACTGGAAGATAAGACAGACACAGAAATGTTCTTATTTTAAAGCATATAAGAATATTATATAAAACGTATGGATATTATATTATAATAGTATTTGCCCCTTTTGTCCTGAAAGGACAACAAAATAAAGGGGGGGGGTGACAGAAAACATCTGAGTAAAACTTGATAAAGTTAACAATCACCCAAATAGAAAGATATTAGAACAGGAGGGCGTCATATAATAAAACATAGTACATGTTGTCATAGCAAAAATGGCATGGTTAAGATATCCTAAGTTGCCAGCAGAATTAAAATCATTGTATTTACAACATAGACCATAGGAGATACGTTCTAAGGTAAAGAACATATCTACCTGCTTAAATTTATCCAGAGGGAAAGCAGAAAGAGTGCAGCTGTTCTTTTCAGCGATTCTTAACAGTTCTTAACAGCCTTATCTGAGGCACCGGTGACCTTGCACTCGCTGGAGAGAATCTGAAAATGGGGCCCTTCACTGGGAGCTGGGAGAACCTGGCAGACATAGGCCTATGTGAGAATATGAATATGAAGTAACTATTAAGTGAATATTGGCAATTTATAAGAAATATAGGACTTATACCAAAGGAGAGGAGTCTTGATTGGTTATCATTAATTTGTGGAATAGCCATGATTAAATTACAGTAAGTTGATATTCTTCGTCGTCATCATTCACTGGGGTCGAGCCCACCACACCACCAATCCAGCGATACATTAAAGCAAACATACATGTCAATGTACATGTGCAAAAGCATAAGACGACACCGAAAATGAATAATACTGGAATAAGCACAATTTGGCAGTGGTTGCATTATAATGTTTTATTCCCAGCTGGCCTGTGGCTCCTCCGTCAGGGCCTTCTTCACTCTCGTTGCATGGATCCATTGGGGAGCGGAGTCAGTGAGCAGTGTCGTCCTGGTGCCTGCGATGATGGTTGTCGGTGAAAAACGTGGTTCTCCTACTTTGCGGGGCTTTTATGATCTGATCAGGACCCGATCTTCTGGCTTGTAGGGGTGTGTTGGTTTGTCGCTGGGGATAGGAAGAGAGAGAGAGAGACACATCACCATAGTTGCCATTCAACGTATGAATTTACACATCAGTATAATCGTTAATAACAGTGTCCATATCTCCAGGGAGACATGGACCTTCCTTCACGTGCACCCAAGCAGTTGGAAATAGTCGTCCCATTAATACTTCAAAAGCTGATAAATGAGTTGTCGCGCTCTGAGTTGTAGCGGACAGCGAGAGATTGGACATCGTGGCAACAAAATTGTTGTTTTTCCACATTCCTCAACCCATTAACTTTACTCCCAACCTTTTTAGGGATTAAAGTTATTGTCCTGGAAGTCCAGTGGGGAAACTCTGGTTTTCCTCCCTACAACGGTTGAAGCGCCAGTAACACTTCAGGTTGGTAAAACTCGGACCGAGATGTTCTGATATGATAACAGGAGAGAACTCAGGATGTTGGACCACTTAACGACCCAGAGGTCAAAACCCAGATGGTACAGGAACCCACGGCTGTGAACCGTGTTGTTCTGTTTGGTCTGTCCTGTCTTACTGTTCTATTGGAAATATACCTGGAAGACTGGACAAAACCATAAAACTCGAAGGAGACCACATGAAGTGGACCAGGACAATATTAAGCAAGAGATTCCCTATATTCCCTGTCTCCTCTCTACACGGTTGAACAAACACAGGAGAGACAAACTCACTTCTAGCCCCTTTCTGTCTGTCCCCCTTTCTTCTCTTTATCAGTGGAGAAACCAGGCGTCAGTCATAAATCAGGCATTTCCTGGGGCAGAGAAACAATTTCACTGTCTCTGCATTTCACCAAAATCTAAATCAACATTAAATAATGTCTGAATCAGTCAGTAACCAACATAATCTTAATGTACAGACATTTTCATGGACAAGGGTATGAGTTACACGATCCTGGGATTAGGATAACCATCATTAGGAATGATTAGTCCATATTGCAAGGCATTGCCAAAGTCCATTTCAACCGCTTGTGACTCTTCATTTTCTGTAGTCTTTTCTTAGTAGTTTGATTTATACTTTTTTTTTTTTTTCTCTCCTCAATCTACTCTGGAAATGTTTTTCAAACCTGAACTTTTCAGTTTATTTCTTTATCATTTATTTAATGTCAAAACGTTGGTGGTGCTATGAACAAGATGATATATAATTTAAAGTAAGTTAATTCTTGTTGGTATTCCAAATCGAGGAATCATTTCTTTAGCTAGTATTTTGAAAAGTGTGTTTTCTTGAGAACACGGAAATGCTTCTACCCATTTGGAAAAGTGATCTACAATCACTAGCATGTATTGAAAACAACCTCTTTTGGGAATGTGCAAAATCAATCTGTAGGGATTGAAATGGAGCCTCTGGTGGGGGTAAAGCATCATGTTGTGTCTGGTTGCGTCCTACATTAGTACAAGCACATTCGAGGCATGATGATAACAATCATTTATGTCTTGTCGACATGTGAAACACAGTGAAAATGGCAGACAAGAAAAGGCAAAACAGATGTTGGTAAAGCCAGCCTTTGTCTGTCATCGCGTAAAATGCCATCAGACGATGGAGCGACAATGCCTTTGGAGTGCCAGTACTGGATGTCGTCTGGTGCTGCATGTGCCTGTAGATATATAATGTCCACAGTTTCTGGAGTATATGTTGCCGAAAAATAAGAAAATGACAAGTTTTCTACACAATAAGGTGACCACGGAAAATCCATGGCTGCTCTCTTAGCTACCTCATCAGCTAAATCATTTCCTGCTTGCCAGTCATCTCCTGCTGTACTGTCCTTTCATTTTTACTACAGTCAATTCCATGGGCAGGGTGATAGCCAAAAGGAGGTCAGACACCAATGTGGAATGAGAGATGGGTTTGCGATCAGCTGAAACAAAACCCCATTGTTGCCACAGTTTTCCAAAGTCGTGTCTAACACCGAATGCGTAATGCAAATCTGTGTATACGGTTAGTCGTTTACCTTTAAACAATGTGCACGCACGCCTGAACCAATGCTACCAATTCAATCAGAACGGACTGAAGAGCACTGTGTGATTTCATGTAAACAGTCATGGGCCCGTGTGATTGGAGTGAAAGAGTGTAACAAAGAATATAATTGAGAGGTGGAGGATATGCAGATTTGCAAGCCATCTGTTGACATTAGAATAGCCTCATAGCCACTGTGTCACTGAGCTGAATGTGTTGTGATGTTAGATTGCGTAGGATGGTGGTGACTTGGTGTGTTGTGTGGAGGTGTAATTTATGAGAAGACTTATTTTTTTCAGCATCCTCGATCATTATTGCACATGCTTCCATGGCCCTCTAGCATGGGGGCATTCCCTGTACCACTGTGGGTAAGGTTTTAGGATAAATACCCCATTGGTCTATAGCCACTCCCAGAAGGCTGAGCCAATACGCCAGCAAGTGTAGCGCCATCTTTTTAAACCTATAGATGGAAAGGGATGTGGTTGTTGGGTAAATTCAAGGCTCAGGCGTTACACAGTGCAGTCTTTAGGGCTGTGAATGACGTGGCCATATGGTCTGTCCATTGTATGCATTCTGGAGCATCCATAAGAGCATCCATATGAGGCACGGAGGATCTTGTCATGTGAGAGCAGTCTGAGATCCATTGGCGACAGTAGATCATTCCCAAGAAACTCATCATAACTTTCTTGGTCTGCGGTAGAGGAACCACTTCAATCAGCATGACTCGCTCTTCTGTCCTCGCCATGTGAAGACGGTACATAGCTTTACAGCAAGCTAAACACACCCACAAAGTACCCGGAGACAGGAGCTCACTTTAGTTCTCTTTAATGGAAGCGGTGTGAAACTGTGGAACAGTACAGAAGTACGCAGATTAATGAATCATCTCTATGCAGTGCATGTAACGTATCATTTTAATCATCATCATCATCATTATATCTCCTACACTGTATGCGTACATGAATAATTTTAAGATTGTACTTTCCCAAGGGCAGTTACGGGGCTGATGGGAGGAGATGTTGGTCCGAGTCTTTGGTATGGTCTGACTGCCTGCGAATGTCTCTGTCACTGCTTTATACTCCCTGTATTATGCCCTCACCAATGTCGTCATAAGCTATGATGTCATAGAGCCCAATTGGAGGGGTGTAACACTGTCCTTTGACAGCTGCCTTTGTCCTTGTGACAGCACAAAACCCAGATAAGTCACTTCCTCCTTGCACCACTGCAGCTTGGTCATAGATGCCTTGTGACCACAATTAACCAATGTTGCAACAGCATCAGCGACACTTCCTCACATAAGTCTTTACTATCAGCCGATAGCAGTAAATTGTCCACATACTGTAGGAGCATACAGCCTAGGGAAGGTGTAAAGGAATCCAGCGTAGCTCTACGCTGGATTACTACTGTAGCAAAGGCCGCAGGGGAATTGATATAGCCCTGTGGGAGTCTTGTCCAGGTATACTGGGTGTTTTTATATAAAAATGCAAATAGTAGCTGTGTGTCTACATGGACTGGAATGATGAAAAATGCACAACACAAATCTCCCAACTGTGAAATAACATGATTAATATAGAGACGACATCAGAGATGTTAGGGGGTAACGGCACGACTAAATCATTGACAGCATGCAAATCCTGCATAAAGCGCCAGGCCATTTTGCCAGGCTTTGATACTGGATTAAACGGTGTGTTGTAAGGAGATGTCATTGGAACAATAACTTTCTGTTCCAGCAGGGAATTTATTACCAGAGCAATTCCATCCTTATTTTCTGCTGACAGGGGATATTTTTTCATATATACAGGAACTACCCCGGGTTTCAACCCAGCCTGGTATGGGGTGACCAGCCACCTCAGTCCTTCTGTGACACCTGAGTGATCGCCGGGGGAATTGTTTCTGTGTGTTTTTGCAGCTGCTCTATCTCTATCCTAATACCACATAGTTTTTAATGTTCTCTGGGAACACTACATTTCAGTAAGGTTATTGGCTAATTTAAATTAAATAATACTTCCAAATCTTGGGCATTGGTTCGAATAATTAGTGGATTAAGGATTAGGCAGCAACAGAATTAGGCACAATTTAGCCCCTCTAGGTAATCAGATCGTCTCAATTTGAATGCTGGTGATTGTCATGTTTTTGAGTCAAAGTGCATACCTTGATTAGATATCCCAAGTAACCTAACGATTTGTCTTATTGTGACTTATAGCTGAATGCATCCTGGCCAAAGGTAAAACTAGCAGTCCAAAGCAAAACACATAATGCGTTTAGAGTTGTATACGAGTTTAAAATGTTACGACTAGGGATGCAAATTTAAAGGAATTTCCTTAATCATAGTGGTTAACCTTAACAAACAATTGTCGATTAATTGATAACATAAAAGCTAATAATGTCACCAGGCATGGTGTCATGGCGTCTGGGGACATACGCAACATCGCGGCACAAGCGACGCTTCTCCTCATTTCATTTCATTTCAAAATGGGCAACGGTACACGGCATTTGCCGTCAAGGTTAAAATATTTTTACTTTTTGCCATCCCCATGATGGAATTACAACCGGATGTTATGTAGCAGATAAGTCTGGTGCAGATATGGACAATGAGAGGCTAATAAAATTACTAAACATTACTAAAATTCTTATATATAATAACAGACACTAAATAATTTAGTTTAATATATTTTATTGGTGTCATCACCACAGCAACATATCTTGTTTCGTTTTGCCGTCGTACCTCTCCCTCACGTCTGGCTTTTTTTCCTCCCCCCGTGCCATTAAGAAAGTGCCGTTATCCCATTCCTGTGTACCGTGTTCCATCTGAACACAGCATGTTGAGCAACAATAAACATATAGTTTCCTCCTCTGCATCAAGAAGCTCCCATTTTCTATGTGCAGTCATATTTGTTGTTTGTCGACACACGGTGCCCCACAAGATTGTTCAGTTAATTGTTTAATTTAAAATATTATCGATTCAATTCTTATTAGAAATTCATTGATAGTCAATTAATTGTTAACATCCCTAGTTAGAACATGTAGATTTAATAAAGGTTAGGTAACACAAATTGACCACGATATAACGGATGGTTGATCAAATGTTATTGATCAATGTCAGTTAGCCTTCCATTACCTTGATGGCTGCTGCGATCTCAAGTTTATTTATTACTATTTGTGGCCGGTTACCCAAAGTTACTGATTACACCTTTAAGAGTTTAAGATATAAGAATATAAACAAATTAGGAAAACTGTATTAAACACTAAAACCTTTAAATTTATTTATGTGAATCACACTTTTCTTAACTTCTCTAGTTGCTTAAGTTATTGTCAGGACTAAGCTAAACACTGTTGTACTGTTGAATAATCGTGTCTGCTGTCTGCTAGGGATGTGCGCGATTAGTCGACTAGTCGATTAAACTTTGCTACCCTCGCTAGTAGTTATTAAAGATATAATTATTAGTATTTTATTAATGTACACATTTAAATTACATATTGACATAATTTGCACTGAAATGTCATGTATTTCTAGTCAAATGTTGCTTTATAAAAAAAAAAAACGAGCATCCGTTACAAATCTGCCTGATTAAAAAAACAAAAACAAAAACAAAAAATAACTGTTTGCCCCACAAGTTACTGTAAACGAGCGAGGTGGAAAGTGGGACAAACATGACATCTCATAAAACCAGCACGGTTTAGCAGTATTTTCATTGTCTAGAAAATGGAAATAAGGTTGTATGTTCAACTTGTATGCGCTATTACTCGTTTACTTGTTGTTGTTGTTACCTTCCCCATCCCCGGCCGGCATTGTCGGGATAAGATGGTGAACTATACCTGGGCAGCGGCATTTTAAGTACAATTTGGTTCATGAAGAATGTGATTAACGGTTTCAAATGGCTTTTATAATACATGCAATATTTTTTATAAGATGCACAATATTTTTTCTGACTTTTAGACAAATTGACTATTCTAAGTTTAAACTTCCATTAAAATTTGTTGTTAGGAACATCCCTACTGTCTGCTATGTTTCTGAATTAGCGCTGATGATGGAACTAGCACAGATTGTTGGTGATGGTTGTGTGTTATGAAATATTTCCAGATGGTTAAGTTGACACATGGTCTTGTGTCAAAGGGGGGATGATGACTGAAGGTCATTTCATTTAATTTTCTTTATTTTCTGTTTCTTGGCCATTTCTATGCAAGTTAGTCCTCTGTGAATTGCTTGAATTTATTTTACTTTCTTAGATCTATGTCAGTTTTGTTTTATTTCCTTCAATGTATGTCAGTGGATTTGGGATGCAGTCCAGTTTTAATTAACTATGAAAACTGGGAAAGTGATGTAGTTGTGTGATTTTGAAAGACGTTATAATGCAAGCCGGACAGTATTGTAACAGATTTCAAAATGTTAACAGTATAACGTGAAGGACGGAATAGAAGACCACGCAGGGGCAACACAACTCCAACATAGTGATCCATCCACTGCAGGATCTCAGACCAAGATCTGATCTGAAATCCAAGAAGAAAGAGTTGGAACTCAGCCCGATTCCTGGTCTAGTTTCAGAATCCACCACCGCTGCAGCAGCAGTAAAGATAGAAGAATGACCAACGTGGGTACACGCATCCTATTGCAATAAAGTCCCCAACCCTCCAGAGGACCGAATAAACAGTGACGATGGAGAGTCATCGGACGTGAACTGAAGTCACGCACCCATACCCAGAAGACGATGTTTCATGATTACCCCGTACCTATAGGATGTGTTAGTCATCATGTTCCCACAACATATCTTTTATTATTTTCATTATT